>CAADRB010000038.1:135891-179072 GCA_900708905.1 Hymenolepis diminuta | reverse complement strand
GGGGGGAGGGGGAGGGGAAGGGGGAGAAGCACGTATTTCTGAACTTGGTTTTAGCAGACAACCGCTCTCTATCAAGCAAAAAGAAGAACGATTTCTCTCGAACACCTTATCTCAACTTTAAGGATTGGGGAGTATATTTTCATGTTAACTGTGCATGAAATAAATTGAGGATTGTGTTGACAACAAAAAAGATGCCAGTGCCCACACAAGCTGGCGGATCGTCAAAAGCCTGTCATGATGACACGTGACAGGCTGATCTGAAAGATGTCAATTAAGTAGACCAGAAGAGTGTGTGTCTGGTGTGAACAAGGAACGGATGATCGGTTGAAAATATTTCCGAAAACAACCAAAAATACTAGCTAATTGGGCAGCTATTTATACTGCAAAGGGATTAAATAAACAAATGATATAAAAGGCAGCAAAACTGGAACAATTATATTTGTTAGCGACAGATCTATGTGCTTATGCTTATTTAAATCTAGAGACAATTACGGGTTCGAAACCCATTAATACACATTTATTGATTTCGATAAGTGCACAAACCAGTTAATATAAATCTATTGAGATATAATCGTCATTCTATTTGGCTAAATAGTAGCTGATTATACATTATATGACGTGAATTTGAAGCGCTTAATTTAACAACTTTAATTAATATTAATATTTCGGTACAGCGTTCTGTGGTTTAATTATCATTAAAATTATGATCAAATTAAACTGGAAAAAGTGCAATCAGAAAAAGAATCGATATTGAATAAAACAGTAGTGTACTGCCACAAATGCAAGAAAGCCTGTAGTAATGATCTATCTTCAATAGAGCGATCAGGAAACCTATATTCTCGAATTAAATAGGAAGAAAATTAGGGTAATATTAAAATTAAAACTACACCTACGTATAAGGTAGGCTTAGAATTTCAACATTCAAGGATAAAGATGCTAACTACAGCCAGTAAGTCGGACGTTTAATCCATACCTATGTATCAGCATATTCAAAGGAGACTTACTTTACATCCTTCACAGGATATGACACCATAGTGGTAGCCACTAGCCTTATCTCCACAGACCATACAGGGTGTAAATTGGGATCTAATTGAGCTAGTCGAAGGAGAACCCTCGGGGAAATGGGATTGGGAAGAGCCGTTGCTTCCGGACCGTAAATATGAAAATCCGGGTTGATGTCGCTGATCTAAAGAGGTAGACGATGCTGAAAAAGATGATCGAGAGGTAATCGATGCAGGTTGTGGTGATATGTCAGTAGATTGGTGAGAAGTAACAACGCCATTTGGAAGTGGAGGTATTCCATTAAATGATTGCACGTTGACGCAAGGAGTGGAAGTTACAAATGCATTTTGATGCATATATGGGGACTGCTGGACCGCTCCACCATTATTAGAGTAATTAGGGGAATAGACGTCACCAGTCTGAGGATGGAGACCTGATTGATCTTGATTGATACCACCTCCTGATGGTGCTGGGTCTTGAAAATTGTGAAAATACGGTCGATCCATTGAATTCTATGAAACATTAAATGAAATAATTAATGTACTTTCGGGAAAACCATTCAAAATATAGCAAATAAAAAGGATCAATTGGAGTAATGAAAATAAAATGCAATGCATAGTAATCTGAGAACAAAATAAAAATGATAATACACAAAATAATCATATTCTAAAAGAGCAGCTATCTAATTTAAATCATCAATCACTTCAGAGTACGCAATCTCACCGTACCAAAATTCTGCACAGGGAAGTATATAACGCGCGATTCGCGTCACGGTTCAAGGTCAACGACATGTAAGTTTTAAAGTTATTCAATTAAACACTTTATTTTGCGTCATTTCCTTAAGTAATATAGCTTTTTTGTATTAGAAATTATTTACCAATAAATTTTTTAATTAAATGCCCTGAAAAAGTATTAATATCATCCAAAATGAGGGATCTTACATACACAAACACATATTCATATGTATAAGGATAAATATATCTCTGGTTGCTATATTTTGCTGATCCAAGATGGTTTTCTTTGCATAATCACTATTTAAAAATCATTGCATTTTCATTGCTTTTCTAGTCACTTTTATTCTCAAAGATGGTGGGATTTAAAGAAAAACAATGCAAACACTTATTTACAGAAATAACATTACGTTAACCGTGCGTGTATAATGCAACAGTTCCTACTTCAAAGCCCTTCATTTTCTATATTTATTTTATCTCAGCCGGTGCTTAGTGTGATTAAATTACCGTAGTTGAGTTTTAATGTTCTGACTTAAATAATAACAAAGAATAATGAATAATTTACCGGACCAGAATAAAATGAATACTCACTAGTGACCGTTTATGTTGGCAAATGCAAAGGTGTAGGTTTCATGGCTTTTAGAAACTGATTTAATAGGTTATTTATTTCCCAGACGGAGACCCTATCTCACTACCCTAGAAGAGTAATGGGATTTAACAATTATATTTACTGATTTGCTGGCAATTTTTAAGCAACTTTTAATATTATGTTTGCACTATAGGAATTCTTCTTTCTCAATTTTCAATCAAATTTACACTAATTAAATTTAAATAATTGAGCACTGTTCTTCCTGATTACATATTCATTATTACTTTAGAAAATCGAACCTAAAACGAAATGATTTTTTTGCATTTGTTCAAACGTTCTAACCTAAGTCTCAGCATTCCACAATAACGTTTGAAATAGAAATCGTATGATGAATTCGGTCCCTTTGTATCATATAACCAAATCATGAATAACCCGACAGGCCTTATGATTTGTATAAATTTCAGATATTCATTTGAAAATTTACATAATATTTCATCCAAACATGGCGGCGCTCCAGATTAACAAATCCAGATTATATCCAATTCCTTACTGACTGAGAGAACAATGAAACATACGAAAATTTCAGTACCTCTGTTAAATTTCATCAATATAATTGAAAAATGTGATATTGAGTTCGAGCAAACGGATATAAGATGACTGAGTTGTACAAAAGGTTCCCTATAAATCGGTCAATTTAAACGCAGCATAATAAGTGATGATGTATAAATAAGCCTATGTTTCAATAGGAGATTGTTGCTGTAAGGGCACAAGAGTCTGATGATATAAAGTAACCGACTTGCTTTCTCACTTTCATGAGTCAACAGTTCAGAATTAATCCTGTAAGATAGATACGTATTTCCTTCACTTTAGTTTGCAATTTCTATCTGGTGTCAATCACGTGGGTTTATGATGACTATCTAGTATTGGTGTGACCACCGGCTCTTATTTATAACCTGTAATAGCTGCGCACCCTGATTCATAGGCCTGCTCAATCACTCCATGCATTATGTGCATACTAACTAATTTTTCTGCCAAAACAGTCAATGAACAAAGACAACGAAATCGGTCAAAGGTCATATTATATCCTACTTCGCTTGTTAATCACGATCCCTATTGTCCTCCCTCAGTACTGACGTCTCTCTCCTCCCAATTCCCTATCCTACTCCTTCCCCTTCTCTTTCACTTTCAGTTGTCCAACCCACCTAATGGTCTACTCATTCCAAAAAGGCTCGTGTAATTTGTTAGCCTAGGAAGATCATTACTTTTAAGGGGGGACACTCGACTAGTTTGGTCTCACTTTTAAAAGTAATTTTATTTTAAACCACTCATCGTCCACTGATGGTTTCTACAAAAGAATACAGTGCTAGGGAAGAAAATCTGAATGAAACTCCAAAGCGTCTACCTATTTCATTTATCAGAATGATTTGCTTGAACGGTTTACAGGCACATTTTTAGAACTCGTCATTTTATTATTGTATTTGATCCACTAACTATTGAAGAATAACTAGGCATTGATACGCGAGGCTAACTATAGTATAAAACACTAGGAACAAAAGTGAAAGCTTTTACCTTGTCGAATAGAACATCACACGGAAGACCTTATATAACCACAAACACTCAGTACTGTCGTCCATGAGATTATGAAGTGTGGAATCGACGGCAAATAACTGGTGGAACTGGGTTCATACATAAGAGCGAAGTGTGGTAAACAAGTCAAAAATGCTGGCCAAATAAAATCTCTTGCAGATATTAGTTCACTAAATCTACCATTTGATCGAAAATTCTCGATATATACATTTAATACTGATAGGTCCTGAAATGAGAGAGAAATGAATACTGTTAGATGTATAGGCTCCCAAAGTCTAGTTGGATGATGAACTCTCTCTCCATAATCTAAGTATGATTACTCCTTCCCCCCCCCTCCTGGTCAAATTTATCCCATTCATCCACCAAAGTGATCACAATTCACACAATATTGTTCCATGTGGTCTGAACTAGCTGTAACAAAAGGTAATTATCGAAGAAACAGAAAAAAGCATCAGTTACTTGAACAAATATCAGAAGCATGAACTTCCATTAAAGTACATAATACATAGGCAGAATGTCCCAGAATGGATGGTATGATAGATAAGATAATTAATAGACCAAAATTTTTCCAGCGGTGGAGCAGTTGACGTGGTTGTCTGCAAAATCAGATATCATAGATTCGTTATCATCGAGTGGAATGGCCAACCGCCATTGAAAAGTCTGGCTATTCAAGAGTGGCTGTAATCGAGTTATGTGGACCGGGGTCTCATAGAAGGAACAAATTAAGCCACTCATGTCACAAGATCAGTACGGAGGTAGTTGAGAAGCCACTCCAATTTATTGATAAATAAGTTAGGTTTATATAGGAAACACTTATTTTTTAGATATCAGTCAGGCATCATTGTCGATACCTCGGCATCTGCTTTGGTATCTATGTGCAAACATGCACAAGCACACAGATGCACCAGCCATGGATATTGTAGCCGAGACTTTACTGCCAGTCAATAATTCTGATCGTTGGGTATTGATTGACATCTGGTGCCTATAGCATACCAGAATTCGATTTTTTTTCACCAGGAGGCTCCAACGTGCTAATCATCTACCCAAGATGGGTGTTGAAAGAGGCTTTTCAGAAATGAGTTTATAGTTACAACGGTCCGAGTAAAGGTATTTTTATAAAAAAATCGCGACTTTTTGTTGAAGACGTGATCTCAGGTCATAGGTTTATATTGGCAACTCCATATATTATTCTGAAATCACCTCTGCTGTCATATTTTATGAGCCTTTAAGCATCTGTTTGACCATGGCTAACTGATGTCATGCTGAATAACAAGAAGACTACGATGTTTAATGATAAATATTGGCAATATGTGAGAATAGCTAATTTTTAGGAAGAATAATGGCACATTTTCACTTGTAAGCCTGATTTTTATTTTTTGCAATAATCAAGCATTAGAAAGAGGTACTAAACCAACAAATGTGTTTGGCAAAAGGGTGAAAATCTTACAACTAAATTAGTGATATGCTGCAGGAGAAAACCGCAAAAGGACAAACTGTGAAAAATATTTAGAATTAGCAACTATTTTTATTTCCTTTGAAATGGTGTTTTTTTGATTAACATCTTTCAGCTGCTAAGGTCACTACACGCCACACAGCATTTTTTTCATTCTCTAAGTTGCAATTAACGGAACTGAGGGGTATAATTTAGGCACAGCACTGCTGAATATGAGCGGAAAATGCCACTTGGTTGTAAATTGTGATTATCTTCCGGAAGATAGGGAGGTGAATCAATTTTTAGAAACTGAGGATCTCGTCTACAGTTATTAATATATTGTTGACCATTTATAAGCAAAATTATTATCCAGAGCTAAGCAAGAAATTACTTTCTCGTTATTAAAACTTTTAAACATGAGGGCAAATGAAACAATTTGAATAAAATGTGAAAGAATTAAGGAAGAGCGTTACTAATTGATTTGTGAAGTCTTCCGTCTCTATGAATTTAAGTTATGTTTTGTTTTCATTAGATTGAAAACCTGAATGACACAATTTTACGTGATTATGCAACTATCCTTTTTTTCACGTATATTTTATAGCGGTTTGTTAGGTGGTAGATCACCTGTGGGTTTTTGAAGGTTAATTCGAAAGTGCCATCTGCGAATGGTCGGGACATTAGGCGTCAATGCAAACAGTTTCTATTTCGCACGTATCTTTTCCATTTTTATTGGTGTTCATGTATGCTTGGATTCAACACCGAAGCCTCACCTTTCTTTCCTCCAAACACCCGTGTTGTATCTGTTTTGAGCGTTTTAACCAATTCGATGCACTTGGAACTTAAAATGTTTCATTTATGATAATTGAGATTTAAAAATCACTATAGACAGTATTTTATTACCATTTTCATAATTTTCAATAGTAAAATAAAAAATTGCAATTTTTGACTGTGAAAAATAACTAAAACCAGTTAAAGGGAAGCCCAATAAGTGATAAGGTGGATGGGACCATCAAGATGCTGGGAGCAACGTCAAGGTATCAAGGAGTCTTACTTCATTTTATTTTTGGATTTGGGTTGCACAGTATTCACTGAATGGATAGTTCAAGTTTCATCATCCTTCCTCTGAATTGCATCAAATGTTCGTCTACGGTGTTCAGTACTTAGCGATCGATTTTCTAACTATAATGTCCAATCGTGCCAACTCAATTTATTTTTCCTTCCATTAAACAAGATGCGGAAAATAAGCTTACGTAATATTCAGCAGATTACATTCTTAACTTTGCCTAGATGAGAGAGCTAAAAATGTTAAGTTAGCAGAGCAGGCAGATAACATTGTACTTCATTGTAAATTTTTAAATGATTCCCCTATAATGAACAATGCTCATTGAGCTCTGCCATGTCAAACATTTTAGTCATCTCATATCTACTATCTTAAGATCATTTTGACTGCCTAATATCATGCATAATCATTCTGCCGGAGGAAAGAGTGAATTGAGGTGGCAACAACGATCATTTAAACAACCGCTAAATAAGGACTGGACATCGCGGATAGGAATTTGCTCAATAATCCATTGGGAGAAATGATGAAATTCAACATTTAGTTAGCAGTTAATTCATTGCTCAACATTCCAAGGTTTCAATAACTCGAATCAAAATATCAACCGAAGTAAGACTCTTTGATATCTTTGCTTTACTATCAACCATTTACCATTTATTGGACTTACAGTTAACTGATTTAATTTGTTTCCCAAAGTAAAAACGCAGACACTGGACGTTAGAGATTATAATAATATTAACATCCACACATAATTTCCACTTACTGAATATATTAGGAATGACCAGCGGTAAAGGATTAATAGATGCACTTATCCAAGAGGAAATTAACTGAGAAGGCCAGCGCATCCTTTAGAAATTAAAATAGTGATTTCCGACCCAATATAACGCCCTCAAATATGTCAACCCATAACGATTTTGAGGAGTAAACATCATTGATCGTTTAGGAGAAAACTATTATTAGATTTTGCCCTTCTTTCTCTCCAAAATACGCAATAATGACAGAATATACTTATTCAGATGAACTTAATATTAATCAGCACCCTACCTGAATACCTTCGAACAAAATATTTAGGCTGGTTTCAAAGTTGTAAATAGTAGCTTATACTGGCCAAAATGAAGATGGGAGTCGTAAAGCCCCCCTTCTTTAAACTCATGCGATTTTAGTGGATAGCTTTCTGCTTGCGTTAGACGAATTAGAGTTGAAGTGGGAAACATGTGGCCATGAAACTGCACGAGAATTCGAATCTCCATTCATGAAAATTGGTGCAATATTTTCCCAACTGTCTTGCAAACTAATCTCCAAAGTGGCGTAAATCATTTCCATAAGTGGTGCAAATTGCGGTCCAAGCACCGAAGATAACTTGGGTTTTCAAGAAAGAGGACGTCATATTTTATCCTCCTCCATGCCCAATTCTTTTTTTATAATACTAATGTTAACTAATCACTTTATTGATCAAATGGACTTAATTTAAAAATTTGAACAAGTACGCGTCTTTCGATTTCTTTTATCTCGCTCTTCATTTGCTAAAGTTGAGACTTTCCACGGAGAAGTAACGTGGATGAAGATGTGACTGAACATTAAGGCTTTTTCTCCACCATTTTTGTCCTTTATTGTCCTCTTTATTGTAGTAGGGAGTAGTAGGCGAGAATATATAAGAAAGAGAGGCTATCAAAATGTTTTTTTGTAATAACACTCAGTATATTGATAACTGCTTAAGACAGCAAAGCAAAAGTTCATTTTGCACCTATTGTCTAAGTTATAGTGAAGTTACGTGTGCTCTGCTTTGTTCCTTCGAGTTTAAATGGGTTACGAAAATAAAAGCGGCCACTGGAAATAGTGACAATAGGTAATATAACATTAAGATACAACAGTGGCACGAGCTCGGAAAATTAATGATCGTTTTTCCTGCTACCTTCATTCAGGTGTGTTGCAAATATTGGAACCAGTTTTCAAACAGAAATAAATATGTAGGGCTATTTCAAATAAACATTTACCATTTTCGACCCAGCACTAAAAAGAAGATAAATAAACATTGTGGGGTCAAGATACCACAATCCCTCCCCTTATAAACAAACACCTGATGATAGAACCGGAGCTGGAAAACTTTAGAAATTCGATCATGATTGAATAAAAAATTCTTCTGGATCCTATTCTTCTAACAGTTTTATCACCAAAACTTTGGCAAATTCTTGCATTCGATGACGGGATTCATTATTATGAAAATTCCAGATTTGATTCTTGTTAGCCAATTATCAAGTCAAACTTGAAGGAGATCTAATATATCGAGATCATAACAACAAGCCACAAAGTAATCGATTAAATGAAAAGAATGGGATCAAAAGGGAGATATAGCCCGTTATTTATTATTTTGAATATGTTTAGTATGCTTAATTTCTTAGTAAAATTTGAAAAATCTTTTATAATAACGAAGGAGTTAAGTAAAAGTTATAGATTTTTAAATCTGGAGCTCTACATGTAATAATTACTGAAAAAAATGGGACGAATCTCTAAGAAGTTTGGATTCATTATTATGAGGCAGATCTATTATTGACTTTAATGTCGCAAATGAAACTACTTTTGGAGCAAGACAATATCCGGCTAGATACCTCCTCATAGTACTGATGATCTTCCTAGGGGTAACAGGATGCAACAACCTTTCTTGAGTGAGGACCAAGAATTAAGTAGGATTGCGTGTATATTGAAAAATTGGAAATGGATGAGGGGAGGAAGGAGAAAGAAGTAGAAAAATAGATTATGAGAGAAAAGGAAAAGAAAGACGTCAGTACTGAGTGAGGGCAACTCGAAATAATTTACGATAGGTTGGTTGAGCGGTTTCACTTCCTTTGTTCATTGACGAATAAATGACGTTTAGGGCTGAAGTGTAAGTCAGGAGGTGCGAGAGGCATAGATATTGAGCAGACCTATGAGTCAGAATGTGCAGCTACTACAATCTTCTAATTAAAATCCAGGACCTTTCTTAAGGTGAACAAGTTGACGACACTATGTCCTAAAAATCAGACAATCAGAAGTTGAATGAAAAATCAACGATGTTCTATGCATTAGCACAGTATTAATTAGTAAAATAAAAGGAAAAGGAAGAAGGGTGAGAGAGTATGGAAAAGAATGTTTACGGAGACTGAACTCTTATCAATCTCTGTTTTGTTAAATTCAGCAAGCTCGTATCATTCTGCTAGTTTCTTGACAGTGAAAATATGAAATTTACTAATTTCAAATCGCCGATTATACCTTACAAATGGCATTACAAATCCTAAGATGGTATTGGCGCCATCACTCAATCTGTTGAAATCAGTAAATTCAGATGTATGTTCATTACTACTGTCAAATAAGTGTGAGCTAGCCTGTGAAACGTGGAAACACCGAAATGTAGACAAATGCTAACCATCGCCTTTGAGAATCAA
This sequence comes from Hymenolepis diminuta, assembly GCA_900708905.1. Classification (NCBI taxonomy): domain Eukaryota; kingdom Metazoa; phylum Platyhelminthes; class Cestoda; order Cyclophyllidea; family Hymenolepididae; genus Hymenolepis; species Hymenolepis diminuta. The sequence continues at coordinate 169,255 of CAADRB010000038.1, read as the reverse complement.
CATCTACAAATCTCAACCAGATGCCTTAAGGTTGAGACGTAACCGAACGAAATGGCCCCAAGTGCTTAAGCCGTGAAGGCCTTATGAACAATGTGGTGCTTGGATTAAGCAGAACCTGTTAATTTCGTAATTTCACTATCCGTTTTATGGAAAGTTAGATATCCCTTGTCCAAATCGCATACGATATGAGAATAATAAAACGAAGGGTGCACAGGCTGAAAGTTGAGATAATAATGCAATTGGTTATCGATCTTCCATTATTCATGAGTTGGAAAAATATTCTAATTTGTCTAAAGTTCTTGCAGTGTCCAAACCAGCTCAGTGTCCCACAGAATAAATTTATGTTGATCCTCATTTCCCATATATACATGCCACCCGTCATTTCTCTTGTGATGCATATTTATTTAATCCTAATTCCCATGACTGATATGTGGCCTTTCTTCTGATTAATGACCTCTTTAGATGGGTTTTTGTATTCCGTGCCTTGGGAAATAGGGCAATAGGAGTAATCCTTCACCCTGTATAAGTGGGACAAGTGAGCAAACGTAGAAAGTAGACAAGAATTGGTATATTAAAAACCTACGCTCGATAAAATTGGGATTAAAATGAGAGTTGAAGAATAAGGAAAGTGTGAGATAGTATAAGAAAAACCAATCAGCACCAAAGCAGTGTATTTTCTAACCAATGGAAGCATTCAAATTTTAATATTCTTTTAAGTACGCATGATAAAGTGATTTGTTTTTTAAAGTTCTGTAGAAACAGAAGCGCAAGAGCTTTGCCAATCTTATCTACCTGCTTATGGCTGTAAGAAGATACAAATGAATAAAAGTGATACGACTATCCATTCAGTTAAATCACCCAAACAAAAAGGTCCAAATTTTCGTGGACGTAAACACATCCACAACCCCATAGTTAAAATAATGAAGATTGTATTTGAGAGCAATTGGACATTACAAAGTGGGTTATGCCTCCTATGAGAAGGTGAATAACTCGGGGAGTTTCAGAAGTAAAAAAACTGACAACATAGCATTATTACATACTTGTATTCGACCTCCTCTTTTATCTCTTACTGAGCTGTTTTGTCATTTCTTATGTTCGGATGCTATCCCTCGATTAAGACCTGTACAATGAATTTGCATTTCTACAGATAATAATATTTGGTAACAGAATGAAAGCATTCTTAGAAGTAGTAATAGTTTATATATCCTACTCTTGCATTTATAATGGCATTCCTGGATAATTTATTCAAAATCTGAATAAAATTTTCAGTCTCCGCCGTTACTTGCCGTTTAGATGATATTATAATTTTACTTTCTGTTACAACTACGAAGCGTGTTTTATCGCGTCATCTATCGCTCTCTCTCGAATAATTTACGATTCGCCATAGAGCCATTAACTTGAATTATTTCCTTTTAGGCACCTCTTATTTCATACGAAATGTTTTCTGCTGGTTTTCATTGAAATCTGAGCAAAGCTACAAGTACTGATGTGAATGAGTTACTCAAATAAGATCCTTTGACGTCTTAAAGAGCATCTGTTCTGTTGTTTGTCAATGAAAATAAAAATTTTAGTTCAAGTAAAGTACGCGACCTTTGTGTTCTTCTACAGATGCGAGATGAACTTAAATCAAATAACATACTGATTGCTTTCTGCAGGTATATTGTTGACTGAAAAGACGATAAAGTTGTTACTCAGTAGCGGCCTCGGTTTCTCATAACAAAGAAGCCTATAGAATTCTCCACTTGGTTCTAGATTGAAGTATCAACTTGTCACAGTTCTTAGTCCTACTAAATGTAAATGTCTTTACTAGTCTCAAGTGAACTGAAGTGTCCAGTAAGCAGGTATTAGACATCGTGGATAAGAATTTTCTCAATAATTCAAAGGACCAGTCATGAAATTTGAATTTTGGTGCGTGTACTTCCCAAATTCTAAAATCAAATAACTTAAGATCATTTGATACTTTGATTTTACTCTCGTCATCTTTTTATGCCCCTCCCCTTTATCCCTATTTCAGTTACTTTCTCACTGTAATAAACTATAATTTTTTCTTACCTTGCAGTGAATAATAGAATAATAATACTAAATTCCGATCTCAGCATAATTTTAGGTTGGTCAATTGAGGTCCTAACTGAAATAATTCTATTACATCATAAAATTCTTCTGAACTGTCCTTCTGTTAATTGCTTATTAATATATTTATGAAGAACGTCAAAGAAGTACACCGTCTTTTATTTCCACATTTGTACTTCATGGCCTCACAGAACTACCTTATGAAAGCACTTTCCAACATCACTTTTCGTTTCGGCTCAAAAGGACTTTTGCCTTTGACCATATATTCTAGAGGAAAAAGATGTACTTTAAAAGAAGGGCAAGTTTGAGTATGATTTCTGACTGTTTATCACTGTACTCAAAGATTTGATTCTGAGTGCTCATAATCCAAAAATAACATTAAATTAGATTTCAGCTTCTAAAATAGAACGGTTCGTGCAAATTAGCAATTCCTCTAAAAATATTTTTACTGATTTAAATGAATGGTCCTTTTTCTTCTTTCATCTAAGATGGGAGAATAAACTTAGCTAAATGACTTTAACAGCAGAGTTGACTTGAGTTCACGAGGAGTTTTAATGAAATGCAAAGTAGGACATTTTGCCGCCAAAATAATCTGGATAATACCAAGTGAATATAGAAAATTTATGAAATGAGATTCTTGTTTCTTTAACTCATTGAATTCTCTGAAATAAATAAGAGAAAACTAGTCGAATTAAACCGAAATTCATATCGTGACCTTAAATTTTCGATAAACCGTTCATGTAAAACCTATAACAGCGTCAATGAAATTATCTGACGATGTGTAACTTTTGTGCGATTTCATCGACTGCCTGTAATTTAATTTGCAGTGAGAATGCATCATGATAATGAACGAGAAATTGTATTGTGAATATTTTATTAATTTCACCGCCAGAGGCTCTATGAGTCTTTCCAATTAATTTGTCAACTGAAATTAGAAATTAATGAATGCATTCTTAATTTGAAAAGTCAGGACCTCACTCATACAACGTATAAACTGGTGTTTAATAAAAACATAAACTAACTTAACACTTTATTTGTTTTCTGACTTTCATGGCGTAATTAGTACATTCGTTAATATTGGTAATACATTTAGCAAACATCCTGTGATTCCTTAATGTTTGAATTGAAAATATGAATTCGTGGCTTTGAGAAACCGGCATAATTTAACCCTACGGGAACATTTACGAACTTAATACTGACATGTCTTTCAGGCCGGTCGGCGAGGATCATTCTCATACGAACAATAATTTAAGGGGCAAATGATTTAAGGGTTCATAAAAATCAAGGGGTTCGATATATTTTGACCTACAATACGGAGAAAATATTGACACCAGTCTCTATTAAAGTTAGATTATTGTTAGCCAATTATTGTGTTGTCTCAAAATTGAATCAATTTTACAATTTCGTGCACGTCATTAAGCACGTCAACAATGACAATTTAAATATTTTAGGTTAATTGGGCAGGAATGTTTGAGATACCCGTTCTTTTGATAATAACGTAGCATATTAATAAGGTGACTTTTTGCCTCCTCTAAATGCAAAGATTTGGGGTCCAGCTTCGTTCATCGGAAAATCGGAATTACAAAGTTGAGTACATATAATGACCACTATTTGTTAATAATAGGTTCCCAGTCATTAATATCTTTAGGTATTTTTCTTCCTCTAAAGATGAGTTTATGCAGACTGGTTTCAGTCAGAAACTGCAGTAGAAAGATCAGAGCCCATTAAGAAAAGGACGTTCTTAAAGTTAGAGAGAGTACTTCAGTGAAACAATCTGGTAAAAATCGTGTCTGTTCATTCATTACCAGTAATATAAAGCAGGTTATCGGTTAATTGAAATTTCCAATACGTACCGATGAAACTCAAACAGGTGAAAGATTTGCTTGTTACTGCTAAATAATCAGTGTACTCAAAGGTCTAATAGATGAAATTACTCAAATTGATGGCACCATTAAAAGTCAAGTATGAACTGCTCTAGGGTTCTGATATTCACATATAATAATATTTAGGGATGACGAAAATAGTTACGCACGCTTTAGATTAAAGCACAGACTTTCTCTTTAAAATAAAACACCAAAGACCATAGTTGTTATTATCATAATCTGATATGTCCATTAACGATTTCAAGTTGCAAACGTCCAATCAAAGCTGAAAAGCTCGATTTTCTCGGCAAAACTAAAATGCTATTGCTACTAACATAAAATAGTAATATGAATATTTTGGAACATTGGTAAGGTGTCTTTGAAAATTACTATTCGATTTGACGTAAAATTAGTAATTTTTTCCAGTTTTATAGGAATTTACATTTTTGCCTGTCTGTAAAAATGGGGAAACCACGAATATTTAGTGAATATTCCATTTAGAATTAAAGTGTATTAGTTTGTAGTCATAACATTATATCAGGGGTAGAAAACATAAAAAGATGTATACATATATATATATATATATATATATGATGGGAAATTCATCTGCAAATTGGATTTAACGTTTTATTTTTGTTTCGAGTTTTATTAAGAAATGAACAAGATAAAAAATAGAAGTTAAAATTTTCCCTAAATAAAAAAAATTTTTATTGAAGTAGTCATGCACTTAAATTAAGACTCTATTTAATTTTATTTTTCACGATCTATTTATATCGTTTATTTCAGCCATTTCGCTTAATTGACCTTCGTGTGCTGGCACTTACTGGACTAAAATGGCGAGTAATGTGTGTTTTCTGCTTGTGCTTCTCTTTGCCTTTGTGACTATTGCTGAAAATATTGACTTGAACGATCGTGCGAGATTGGTTGTGACCAAGGAACTATTGAATCGGTACATCGTTGAGGCCAAAGAGGTGACAATACTTTACACTATTTACAATCTTAGCCCCAAGTAAGTACGTAACTATCCTGATCTCAAACGCATTAGAAAAACAGCTAGAGATGTAGAGATCCACGATCGTCTTCCTGAATCCGATTTCATAATTGTGCATGGCAGTCGCTCATCACGATGGACTTCTGTTCCTCCTATGGCTAATATTGCCCATTCTGTTATCGTCATTCCAAAAGGTACCGGTTACTACAATTTCACCAGTGCTGAAGTTATTTACAAGGCTGGTTCTGATGCTACTGTGACAGTAAATGAAAACTAATATATGATTTTGTCATTGATTTTGCTTTTCTAATATTTCCCCTTTTTTTACAGTATGGTTACTCATCTGCTCCTGGTATGCGCCAGATCCTTATCCCATCTGTGTATAATCGTCAATTTTCTTCTCATTGGGTAAGCTTCTGAGGTTTATTCTGAGAATATTGCTATTACTTAGAATTTTATTTTATGTTTCTTCTTTTTCTAGATTGAATGGATTGTGTTCGCATTCATTATGATGCCCTGCCTTGGCTTGCCTTACATGCTTTGGCGTAATACTGCTTCGAAGTACACTAATAATCTGTAAATCTCCTGTGAAATTAGAATTGTATTTTTAGTGTCATTTTGGAATATTTTGGTCCTTGAAATGAATTATGTAATATTCAACGAATCCGTTTTCTCAAGTTCTTGGTCAATTAAAAATAAGATATAGGTTACATAAATGCACTGTATTTCTTATATTACTTTCTGACTAGGCATATTTTCCTGTTTTTTGTTACCGTACTAAACGCGTCGTATCACGTGGCCGTTATCTTTGAGACCAAAAGGTGTCTACCGTCTTACCACACGAAATGCTAATCTACTTGAACAAGTGGGCATAATGGATCGAGAGGAGAGTTGCTCTGGATCGTCCATTTCAATACATTTATTGGTGCTTACGGACGAACCGACCCTAAAAATACTCTCAAATCGCAGGAAGTGTGACTGTGACTTATGTATTAAATGTCATATTAGATAAAGGAAGGTACCTCTTTGGGCATCCATTCGTTTACTTATCAGTTGAATGGTTATTGGCAGTGCGCGAATGAGATTTGATACCTTACATAAGCACCATTACTGCTGCACTTTAATTGCATCCATCTAGAAATTCTCCGGTAAAATGTTATAGAATTAAAGATATGATATCTATTTAGCTGTGTGGTTTTTAGGGAAGCGCCTTCGAATACCGTCTTGTGTTAAGGAATGACACCTCTGAAGCCTATCTGATTAAAGCACTAATCACCGGATATGTACGATGTATTCCGAAGTCGTTCCACAAAAGAAAGTTATTTATATTACTGTTATTGCATCGAACGGAAATTTTCTCTATTATGTTTATTGATTAAATGCCTATTCTAAAATTCGGTCAAAAAGAGAAGCTGAATGGGTATAAAGAAAAGTTTTTATAAAGTCATGTCCGAGAGAAATCGACAAGGAAGTCTTTGATTTGACCGGACCGTCATGAGAAAAATATCTGGCAACTTCAATCCCTGTCTTCAATAGCGCAAATTCCCACCTTAAGGAAATTCGAAAGAAAACGGTGAAGTATGAAACTAGCAACTCTACGCGAATGTTGGCGGGATGGATAACAATGCTCTTTCACTATCTATAGAATCACTGTTCCTCAGACACAAGATCATAGAGCCTCAATGTTCTGAGTAGGAGCCCTTGCAATAGGCCACTTAAAAAATAACAGAATTTATTCTTCTGAGTTAAGATGCAAAAATCCAGAAACCTATGGATCAAATCTCCAAACCCTTTCCATAAAAATATTTCCCTCAGCAATGGCTATGCATTTGCTGATAAGTATTACGTTTACTATCTTTACTATTAATAACAAACAACTATCTCGCCTCCACACTTAGCATTCTCCGAAAACCTAGGTTTTATAAACAGAAATTGCCCGACGTGCCGGCCCTTTCATATATATATATATATATATGTATCCCTGAATTAATTCCAAATCAGCTTTTTCCAAAGCGATTGTTGGCGACGAGGTTAAGGTAAATCAACATGCACCGACAAGATTCGTGCTCAACCGCGTATTAGTAAATTTGCGAAAAAGTTTATAGAACTGTGTTGAAAACAACAGAATACATTCAATACAGGAAAACAATTTGTACACGATGAGATGTTTCGCAATTAACACAATTTACCGAATACGACGCTTTTTTGGTTTCACAGTCATCCATTCACCGTCATCCTCTTCTTCTGTTTCCTGATCTCCGTAAAGTTTTTCTTCGAAATATTTCTGCAGTGCTTCTTCAGATTCTTGTTTTAAGGCTTCTGCATCCTTCAACCAGGTCTTTCTGCTATCTGCAAGTATTTCTAAAATGACAACATGAAAGTATCAGGTTAGTGGATTACAGTATACTAAAAAGAATGAAGAGTACTATGCAAACGTACGACTAAAGGTAGCCTTCTGAACGGGAAAAGAGTATGAAACAGTCATAGGAGTAGAAACGAGAGCATCAACGGACGTGCTGATCCGATACATAACGTGAGCGCAACAATCGGCCTAGAAATATGGGAAGTAATGAAATCACAAGAGAACCTCAGGAAATCATTAGTTGAAACTGATGAAAAAGCATACTTTATTGTAGGAAAGCTTTGAAATAGGTCCGAAGGTGATAAAGAAGGCGTATAACGAAGCTCTGTTGTAGAAAGGAGGAATGTTGAGGATTTTAACTTCATTTCGAGATATGGTTATGACATAAAGGGGGTGACCAGTACCGGCTCCAGTATAAATATTAACCACTAATTATTGGAAAGAAATTATTAAAGACAGAAAAAATGTAACATAGTTATTAAAATTACAATCAACAGGAATTACCTGAGTAATCTCCTATTTTTAGTGGAAACTCTGACATTGCGATAATCCTGAACAGTGTAAATAGAATTAGAACATATTCATAGCTTGCTGAGACTAAACGGTCAGATAATGTCTATCATAACCCATTAACCAGAAATGAGAAAAACTTATGTAAAAGACTTGGGAGCTATTGCAAATATAAAAGAAATAAAAATTTTCGCAAATTTAACATACTATTTTGGCAAAATGAAGCCTCTCGTGAGACAAATCCTGCAGCGTGACCACAGAGAAAATAGGCCCAAATTCAACCTTCATAGTGACCTTGAGGTTATTATATTATATATGTATTATTTTGCAATATTCTTCAAATATATAAATATTGACGCATGTTATTGCTTCATTTTAAACTAAAGAATTAATTTTACCACGACCTATAGCCTTTGATCTTTGCTGACATTGATGCCATTATGATGTTTAAAGGTACAATATAGTACAGAACTAATAAGTATTTACCTTGCCACCATGATTTTGTTTTGGATTAGGGTTTGGATCCTAATTTTCCTCCTTGGAATTGTCGTGAATGTTCGACTGAAGTTTGGATATGTTTCGCTAAAATCTTGAGGTGAAACAGTGACAGGCAATACTTAACGACAAGTATTTAGCATAAGTAAATATACGCTTGTAAGCAAAATTGAGGTATACAAATTTTCGGATATCGGCAATAGTTCGATAATTGAAAATGTAAAATGTCAATTTTTTCTGAGAATCTTCTGCCGGTTTAGTCCAGCCAATGATTTTTGTTAGTAGTAATAATATTCCTTTAGATTTCACTATCGCGCTCTTAATCTTTAAATGTAGCACTGTTGGGAATAATTGTGCATTTCAACTAAAATTATTTTTGGGGAGGCTAAGAACTGTATTTGTAAGGAGTAGTCCTCAAAAAATGCTGGTTTATAAAAGTAATGATTGCAACCGACCAATTAGATATTCGAATCATACTTCTCATATTTTGCAAATTGCATTTGAGACTCTGTCTACAAAAGTGCTATTTTACAGATGAGTTGGTTCATGTCTCAAATATTATCTGATTCATCATTAAATTGAATTAATTAAACATTTATATGAATAGAAAAGACGAAGCCCTTTACCGACTCAATTTCATATTGTTTGGGATGTGAAAGATGACTAGATATCGGGGGTGACATGTTGTACTGATACAATACGCGTAAATACAATGGAAATGGGCCAGGTTAAACAAATATCGTATGTAGTATATAGAAGACTGGTGAAATCTTTCAATAACACTTTATTAAATTAAAATCGGTTAGGTAAAACGATGGCTGAGTGTTCACTTAATGAACTCATTCTGAAATATAGTGGAAATGTGAATACACATTTCGAAGTCAGCTTTATGTGCTCAATCACGTACTGAAAGCAAAGGCCACGAAATTTGAACATATTGTCTTTATTAATTGTTAATACTTTAGGTAAAATTCGCCAACATTTACCATCATAATTGAATATTAACTACTATGGGCTAAAACAGCCGCGACTGGAGCTACTTATTAATCTACATCCACGGGTCTATGTATAAGTGCTTTTTAAATATGATATTTAACTTATGATTCCGTCATAATCAGCTCTTCTCTGTAGGATATCGTAACCGACCCTTCGATTCCCTAAGACATTGCACTAGTTGCAAACACGACCTGACAACATCACAATACAAAGCGACCAAATCCACTATATCAATACAAGCCACACGTTTTCGTATCGATAGGTCGATTTATATTATGCACCATTTACAACCGTAATGCAAATAGATTCTCTCGAATAAAAAGAACTTAAAAGAGACAGGAATTAAAAGGTGGAAAATAAGGAATCATACATATAAGAATTACTTTGGGAAAAATAGTATTTTCTTATATGTTACAGCTTCTTTGATTTGCGATGTATCAAATAGGTTAGTCTGAAATTTCAAATTTCTCTTAAAATTTCGAGTTAGTTTGTTTCTCCATTAGACATGCATATGCATACGAAGAGTACGTTTGTTCACCACAGATGAAAATAATGAGAAAATTATATCATTAGCACACTTGTAACCTCGCGACGGAATTTGCGAAATGAATGTTAAATGAACGAGAGTCACCAAAATTCAAAAAATCGAAAGCAAATTCAATTGATTACTAAATCAATCGATAATGATGTAAATGGAAAATTAATACACGTTCATGAAATGCTAATGTTAATTTAAAAACCAAAGAGTTCACTGATGAGAAGAGGTGACTTTTTTCTTTATCACTTTGGTAATCCAAAATTTAATGAATACAAAAAGTTATTACCAAACAGTCTTGTGCATATTTTACTGATGCAAAGGTAGAAGGTTGACAAACGATTTCTTTCCAATTTAAGTTTTCGCGATATATTTTAGAAAGGTAACCCGCACTTTCCAGGATTCTGCAAGTAACCTGATTTGAATAGAAGTTTATTAAAAATGCACGATTTATTAGAATATAAGTGGGTAAAAGTTTGCCATTGAACGCTGGTTAGCTATTCATCCCTGTCAAGTACTTATACAAAGTAGAACATGCTTGGTTGGTTGGACAGTGAGATCATAAGCAAGGACCATTATGGTTCATCACGGCGGCCCTATATAAACTACTAGACTACATGGCGGCCCATCTCCATTAAACTAACAGAAATTTGAATGTTAAATGTGGTTTTCTAAACCTAATTTTTAATAATTCATACATTGCTTGATTAGATGTCGTATCTGTAACTACAGATAAAAGAATAAGCTCATGTACTGATCAAAAAGGAAAAGAGAATAAACAGGCGAAATTAGGTTAGAAATAATGAAACATTGGACGAATAATATAATCTTTCCTGTGTACACTGGTTGTTTTGCGATGACTCACATGCAATAAAACTCGTATAAACATATTCGCTATCTGTTAGAAATAGACTGTTACTTATTTCATTTGCATTGATGAGTCAGACATGCTCTATGATGAGGCAGAAATAGGCATATAATTGAGAGTTTTCCTTTAGGTCGCAGCAGGCAAATTGTCATAATCGTTATAAGACTAGATAACGGCAGTTCTTTGAACTTATTTAATTTCAGTTGAGAATCGAATTTAATTGTTACAAGTATTCTTTCCTTTATAAAGCTTCAACCACTGAGATTCCAGAAGGAAGTAGACATGCAGCTCAAACAAACGTTTTTTATTTATAGAATGAATTTGCACAGATAAATGTGGGCACACAGCAAATGATTGGCTGCCTGGTTTGCCAATAAATAAGGCGATAACTGCTGTAGTGGTGGTCATGCATACCCAGGTGGGGGAAGGGGGGGGGGGGGTAGAAATTCAATAATGGATGATCCCCTGCAGAAGGGATGAAGTATGCACCGAAAATATCACATTTGTTTTCCTATTACTTTCGTTTTCAAATTAGATTTACTTTGTATGCTAATCTACAGAAACATATTTTCCACGTGGTATTGAAATAGAGAATGAAAATTTGTATCAGTAAACCACATCAATTATGAATTTTAATTTCTGGAAATGTACCCAACATGTAATTCTCAGACTATTCATTGACTGATTAGATCCGACCTCTGTTGATCCAAGGTATAAACGGTAAACTGACCTACAATGAATCGAGCTCAAATTCATTTTTGTTCCAAAATTTATAATAATAATTACACTTAATAGGGTTCAACCAGTTTTCTTTAGTTAGCCATTTTCGACACATTAAGCCCTCCGACTAAATAATTCATAAATGTATTAAAAATACCTACATCACTCGTTGTCCTCTAAGTGAGGAGTTGTTTAGGTCTGCTTCTTAAGACTGACGTCAACTACTTTTAATGAACATTCAGAGAATGAAGGCAGATAAAGGTATGGTTGTTTAAGATTACTGACAAATGAATCGCAGAGATATTATGGAATCAATATAGAGGTCGAATTATAGTTCAATTAGCATTGGTTCCAGAAAACATGGGAATTTCGGTTAAGAATTGATAACTTTTATAACACTGAGTTGCAACTTTACTAACTTCATTTAATCAACAAATTATTATTATTCGTATTACAGATGCTATTCGGATATAAAGCTGTATAATTAACAAATAGGGAGGGAAGTAAAGCATGAAGATAATGTTTCTGAAAAGTAAAGATTTCTAAAAAGTTCGAGTTGTAATTTGTGCCTCTTTATCCTTAACTACTTCAGGATGCTTGATGAGTATAGGATAGTTTTGAGGGCAATTAGGGACAATTCCACTGATCTTGAACAGAAATTTGAATTCTCAAGTCAAATATTTCATAACCCAGTTCTAATTTTTTTGATACCAAAGAAGGCTAATATTAGGAATGGTGTGAGCTTAAAGAATGAGTGGTTGTTCCACTCCCATCTACATTTCAGTAAATCTTTTAGCTAAAACAAGCTAGGATTTAGGGTTTGAAGGAAAAAATATTTTTAATTCAATAGAACTCACTGAACTGCGCTCACTCAAGGTAACTTTACGATGTTACAATTAATCAGACTTCAGAAACTGTAGCTCAAACGGTAGTTTTAATTAAGAAAATAAGTTAACTTATTTAAAGTGGGACACGAGATAAACGGCTGGCTGTCTGATTTGACAATAATTGTAGAGATAAATTTTCCAGTGGTGATCATACATAGCCAGATGTGAGATTAGCAATCCCTTAATCGACAATTCAGTACTTGAGAGATGATGCAATGAAAATGCTCAATTCAGTTTCATATTAGTAACAAAGTTATCTAATTTAAACTGGCAGCAGGAAATTGGAGTTATTTAGACTTGGATAACTCTATTTGTTGATGATTGTCAAATCCGACAAAAATAAAATTGCAAATAGCGAAACTCGCCAGAGTTAGGCATAGTAGGCTACTTGTTTGTCCTCAAAGATCGCCTAAGGATTTGAAAGGTGGCATTGGACAGATTTATCACAGAGAAATTATCTTTCACATCACTACTCAACTTAATTGCCAAAAACAAAAAAAAATATCTATTACTGTTAATTAAGTGGTAAACAGTACTGTACTCAAGAAGTAAACAAGCAGGGAATATTCAAAATTGTTCCGGGATCATTTTCTTTCGATCGGGTACAGAATGGATTTAAATTATTATTTTATATAAACAAATGATTGTATATATCAACTAATTTCTGCATATGTCCAGAACCCAATGGCATTTTTAACCCACTCTCCAGATGATGCAAATATATTTTTGTGAGCGATGGATGGGGTGGGAGTAGGGATTTTTAGACACAAGATATCTCAGATAATTTAAAGTGCTTTCAGACACATGTACAAGCGCACATATTTCTGGAACTGTGGCAAATCACATTTCCAAATGCTATGTGAACGAGCTGTGAAACCGTTGCTAGCTCATGAGCGTTTTGCATACGCGTTCAATCTCATTATAGATTCAGGCAATGGTCATATGGACACACCAATGACGACCCGTAGTCATGCACATATGGAGCGAAAGATAGTCACTCTCATAATCACTACATTTAGCCCAGAACTATGCGGCCGTTATTTGAATGCCATTCCTTGACTCTTCTTTCACTTCTACTCGTTTCCTTTACGGTATTGCGCTGTTATGGTCTTCCCACTTCCTTGCCTCTCGATCCGACTTCCAGCACTTCTGAACAGCAAATTTCCTCACGAGAAAATTCTGGTCTTTTTGCCACCTTTCAGACTACTCCTATGGTAACGTTAAACGATGCGGAAATCCCAATGAAAGTTGTGCCCTTAGAAGAAATGGAATCGAGATATTTTTCCTACTTAACCGAAGGTCCTCCAACTACACTAAAAGTAGAAGCGACTACTTTGACACCACAGACAGATATCACACTGATAAAAGTGGAGACTACAGATTCTAAAATTAGTAAACCACTGGAGGAGATAAAATCGACATCTGCGTCGCCAACCATTATGACTGGGATATCAACAATTTCCTCCACTGAAACCACTGAACCGCAAGAATCAGATATGAAATTGGAATATTCGGAAGGGCCAACGGTTTCTACTAACAGCATACCAGACAATGGATTGAAATCAGTAAACATAACAACTGCACCTCCACCACTTGTGACAAAAACACTGATGATCTCTGTTTCTGAAACTCCTGAGTCTCAAGATTTGATTACAACGACAGTTACAACTCCTATAATCACTAATCTTCCTGTGAAAGATGCGGAATTACTAACGACTGTACGGTCACATCCGCAAATAATGGCAACTTTGATTTCTACGCCTCCAATTTCTGAGATATCAGGAACAGTACAAACTAGTGAATTAAAGGAAACTACTTCTTTGATAGCAACTTCATCATCCACACAGGAGTCAGTAGTTATTATAAGTGAGGATGGTCCGATTACAACAGCCAACCCCTCTAAAGAGACACCATCAGTAACTACTCCAATTTCAACTTCAGTACCGGTCGAAATAACAACGTTGTTAAGCATTTCTGCTCCAGTTAAGCAAATGGCTAGTTCTGTTATCACTTCAGACCCACCCACAACTGTGACTTTGTCAACAACACCTGCAGCAGTTATTTCTACTCAAATAATGATGGAAAATGTAACAGTCATTAAAGCTACTGGATCTGCATCAGCAGCCCAAGAACAAATAACAACCGCAAAAGTTAAGGAGATGGCCTTACAGGAAGTGACAACAATTCCAATCGCTGCTGTAACAGAGAAAATTCAGGAAGAAACTCCGATTTCAAGCCGTATTCCGGAAGTTTCAAAGATTGGACCAGTTGTGGATACGACAACAACACTTTTTACAACAGCTGTAGGAGCTCAAGTAGTAACAGCTGCTCAACCGTTAACATCAGCGAAACCCTTAGAACAGACTACTCAGGATGTTCAGTCTGCATCTATTGGGACTGCTGGTTCAAAAATATTTGATAAGACATCTTCTACGGCTGGTGTAATGTCTATTCAGACTACTGAAAGTGTCTCAATAACAATTGCGCCTTTAGAAGCTAACGATAAGATTTCCCCTGCTATAAGGTCTTCAACTGCTTTCCCAACGGAAGGTTCTGTTCAGATTGCTACTGAAATTGAAAATAATAAGAGAGCAGCAACAGTAAGTGATGTGATTACGGCGTCTAAACCAAAAGAGATTGCTGCCTCAATAATTACTACATTGGCTCTGCCAACGGTACAAACAACTCAGAGTGCAGCTGCAAGTGGTAACTTTTGGAAAACCAGTGCAGTTTCTGCTGCGTCGATTCAAGGTAATGTTGCGACAACAGTAATAACCGAGCCGCCGAAAGCCGAGATAACCATTACTGAAATGGTTAAACCAGCTGAAATACTGACAATTACGGGTTCTCCTGCTGAATCAACAGCAGATAAAACTTATACCATTACTGGTAATACTGGTACTTCTACTAAAATGGCCATTGTAATAGAAGCAAAAACAGGACCTGAGTCAGAGACGTCAAAATTAACGACAATTGCAAGTGAAAAAACTAATTTAGTTATTCCTGAAGTCATGATCACATCAACATCAGCTGTTGGAGAAAACACAACAGAAATACCTCCAAGTACTTTAGGTTCAGGTACTCAAATACCAACAGTATTAGAAGATTCCACAACAACTACTCATTTGATCCCAGGGATACATTCAACTGCTTCAGTCATTGCCGTTACTGAAACAACACTGATGTCAAATTTACCACAATCGACCACTCTTAGTTCTCCACTTCCAGATGAAGTTGAAACTGAAGTACTTCCAACTGCACCAAGCTCTGTCATTTCTGAAACAGTTTCAACAGGACAACCGATTGCTATTACTCCCGTTCCAGGTGATTCAGTGCCAGAAATGAACACGAGTTCAGAAAGCCCTTCAGTTTCTGATTTAACACAATCACAGGCACTATCATCGACTTCTCCTACAACCATCACAGCTGCTGTCACCAGAGAATCGTCTTTAAGCACAAGCGAAACTGAGGTAACAAAATCAACCACTAATATTTCTCTTGAGGACGTCGATCCAACTGTTTCAATAGGACGGACTGAAACTGAGGCGCAAAGCACACTGTCTGCTGAAATTACAAAAACAATCCAAAGTATTAGTTCAACACCACAACCAAATAAAGGGGAACAGCTTCAACCACAACCTCCGGCTGTTCCTACTTCTATTGAGAATGTGAAAATAACTTCTCAAACGGGTCAGATTCCAAGCTCACCACCCCATGAAAAGCCAGAAATTACGATGGGCGAGATTACAACAGTTGTTCCAGAAGTAACCACTACGCCTAAACGCCCTAAAAATGAGGAAATTCAGACCGTACCATCGAATGAAATCGCTACAAAGGAGTTCATTCAAACAACTCAGGCACTACAACCCGCGGTTACAGAGAAACCACTAGATCCACTTAAGCCCGCAGCTGATCCTAGCCCTCAACGACCCAAAGATCCTGACTCGGAGGGAATGACCCTGGCAACTGCCATTTCAATGGGTCTAATCCTCATTTTCCTTCTAATTCTCCTCTGCATTCTCGCCGTGTCTCTAATCGCTGGTTGGATACATTGCAGAAGGAGGGATAGCAGACAACCGAAAGTTAGTCTAATTCGAGTTGAACGTGGTCTGGCGACAGAGTTTGCAGATAGCTGGAGTAAGGGGATGTCAGCACAAGCCTGGATGACAACTCAATCAGGGGCCACCGCAATGAACCCAATTCCATCGACCTCTTCACCTCAGCCAACAATACAACCTCTTGCGCCTCCTCAATCACAGAAGTTCCACTGTGGATGTAAAAGAAGAGGTCTGTTTAGGAGAGCTAATCGATTGTGTATGGTACATGGAAACCCCTCGGCAAGGCATCCCACCAGTACAGTGCGAGCAGTAAAGATTATCTCTCTGTCTGACAATTCTGATGGAGAGGGGGCTGACACTGTTCTGCTGACAGAATTGGGTCGCCGAAGGGCTAGTGGGGCTTCAAATGCTCCAGGAGGAGAAGAGGAAGAAGATTCCAGAGACATTGGTAAAGGACGTGGTGAATGGCTCTTTATTGATGAGGCTTGATGATACGCTGCTGCCTTCTACGTGAGCACATGTAATTGTTATTCATTGCACCCTCTCCCCTTTGTTTTATGAAAATTATCCCAAACCTGCGCGCATTTTCCCTCTTACTATCTCCATTAACTAATTATTCACCGAACTTGAATGCAATTTTATCAGCAAAAATGATTTATTAAGAAAGATACTTGTACGTCAGGTTTTATCAATTATTGTAGGAATTAGAATGAAATTTGGTTGAGAACTTTCCATCTTTATAATCCGAAAATAATCGAGCCAGATAAAGTCAGGTTTAACCAATGATCTTTTTATCGGGTCAGATTATTATGATATTTTCTAAGGCTCTGAAAAGTTGTTAAATGAAAATAGTGAAATCAAATTGGTCAAAAAGTGTTATACATAGCAAAAATATTTGTTTGTGATGCTAAATAGCGAGGACACGGTGAGTGGATTTAAAGGGAAAAATCTACGATAGATATTTTTTAACCTTACTAATTTTATATTAATTTTGTATCCTGACAAGCTGAAACTTCGAAAGTAAGAAATTAATTTTAATTCTTTTTTAATGATCAATACCTATGCAATTCTTAAAGTTTCTTTTTTTAGTGACTTTTAACACATGGTGAAAATGTTCAAAACAGTCAATAAAAGTGATAAAAAGTGTTTTCTTAGAAGATGTCGTCCTATGGTGAAGTTTTCTTAAATTTGCTCAAAGCAGTCTTCTGAAATAAGCTTTTTAAATGATCAAAATATTTCCACTTATAATCGAGAAACGGCAAAAGAAATCTTTCGTTTAAATAAACGTCAAGTTATTAGATGTTGGAAAATGAAAATTACCGGTATTATTATTTTTTCCAATTTTATTTCATAAAATCGAGAATTCACATAAAGCAATCGGAAAACACATTTTACTATTTGAATCTAATTGTCGGAACCGAATTCAAAGAATTGGATAGCTGGCTAAGGATGCAATTCCGCACATATTGTGATAGTCTCTTGCCATCCAGATATAACCCTCATTACCCCAGTCTGTACCCCAACTGTTCTTCACAATCCAGTATTTTTCTCCATTTCTATCCTGGTCATAACCAACTACCAGAACTCCGTGATCTATTTCAGATTCTGAGCAATCATCGTCTTTGTAAATTCCACCTCTAAAAACAGTGAAAATAGAGAGTGATGGTTGAAATAAGCGAGCAATATTTTAAGAGGAAAGTCAAAATCTTACTGGTAGAATTGGAAGCCCATAGAACTTGCATCGATACCAACCGAAACTGGACCCATCTGACCTACACTCAGCTTCAGCTGGCTCTCGTCCCCCGATTTCACTTTCACGAACTTTTTAACTCGAGTGACGGATTTTGACCTGTTGAATTTGCATGATCCATCCTGAGAAGTTGGCAAATATAGAAACGTTTATTAAACTTTGAATAAAAGGAAAGTTAGGGGGAAATATCACAAAACCAACCCGTGCAGTATATGGATAATCACTTTCACTTTCCGCTCCATTTTTCATCCAATATTGAAAAGCCTGATCCATCAGACCTCCGTTGCAACCTTCATTACCTTGAGCACTACTGCAATCAACTAGTTGCTGCTCTGAAAAACTGACCAGGTCGCCTTTCCTCTTTTTGTATTGTCCCTCCAGAGAACCAGTAGCTGAAAAAGCCCAACATGAACCACACTGACCCTGCAGAAATGGAAGTATTTCAGAATCAAGTACTCATTTAATTCAGTAGCACAGATTGCCAGTCACATTGCGTACCTGGTCCTTAACAGGAGTCACATAGCCCTTCTTTCGCCAATCGATGTAATTAGGAACAGGTTTCCATGGAAACTCACGCAGCAACTGGACATCCCAGAATTCTTTGTCGATTGAAGTTTGCTGCAGAGTGAGGTAAGTATCAGCAAATTCTTTCAAGGTGAGATCGGCGAAAGAATTCAAGCCAACATAGTAGCTAACTTCTCCATTATAAAACTTCTCATTATGCCATCGGATAAAGTTAAAATTATTAGAGAAGATACGCATTCGAAGATTATCTTCTCTCAGTGAGGCGTAAGACTTCTTATAGACTTGTTTCCATGTGTTCCAAAGGTTTCGGTAGAAGTGCCTACGAGCCTCTATTGATAGAACAAGAAAAACAGAGAGAAGAAGAGCTAACGTAATTAACCGCATCATCTCGGTGAATCGCAGATCCGTGGCACAGTTATATATAGTTAGCGGACTCATTTAAAATACTAAATGGACAGGAAACGAATCACAATTCATCATAGATTTTAATTGTAAACTAGCCTGCCAATCGCTTGTCCTGCATGGCCAATCATAGGTAGCGTAATGCAGTAGACTGTAACGCTGCAAGTCACTGTGAGACTTATTCATTATTTGCACTTTTGTTATTAATAGCAAATAAGTAAAAGTAACGAACAGTGAAAGAGGAGGGATAAAGGAACCTTAGGAAGAGGAGACTGACTGATAATAATTGTGGCTTAAGCATGTGAGTGAGCCTATTTGAATTGTGAGCCTCAATCAGGCAATTTTAACAATGATAGTATGATTTCTTAGTCAACTGTTATGGTATTGGGGTGGAAAGAAAGAAGAAAATAGGTTGGAAAGAGAAGGAGCGGGAGCTGTTTGTCGCTAGGACGACAAACGCATGTCATACGAACATCGTGACAGTCAACTTAATAAGAGTGAATTCTAATTAAAATGGAGTTAGATATCCAGATTCAACATAGTTATGATTTAATTTAGGTTGAAGGACATATTTAATCGAGTCAATTCCCATTTGGATAACTGGGCTTTGACGAAAAAGTAAAAATTCTGTAGGTCACGGTGTGGCGTACTGTAAACTACGTACCAAAGAATTACTAGACATTGTGCAAATTACAGTTGTGTGGGAGACAATAACAGACGTTGGATGGAAAAGCTACTACATCCAGAAACTGAGTTTCTGGACATCAGGCCAATTTATTCAAGAATATATGTGGTTTCCATAGTGAAATGTCACTCATGTACAATCTTCATGAGGTGCAGTTGTCAGGACTCGACAAATGTCATCGAATGTTGTCCTTAAGCCTATTTGTAACACCAGATCAGATTTGAGGAGAGGATAGAGTAAATTTTGATGGATTGATGGGTGAGTGAGATAGTCTGCCTGAGTAATCTGGCCAGTTTGCTTCGATTTTTGTACCACGAGGCATTGAACATGCCAAAACGATATTTTCATTCTCTGTATAGGCAATTTGGCCAGTTTCTACACCTATCATTGAAGAAGATACAGAAAGCTTGTTATGTGTACTCCAATCAGTACAGGTGATATTAACAAAAAATAATATTTTTCAAACTGATTTTTGATGATTTGGGGACTGACCAGAATTCAACCAAGTCCTCAAATATTTCGTATATGCGGCAAGAAAAGCAAATGACCGAGTGAACGTTAGGTCACAAATTTGACAATGTCAAAATATTTTATCAGATGAATAGCTCATTTATCTAATGTCCCCTCACTTATAACAATCACTTTTGTTAATCAGAACCCGAATTTGCCTACTGTTGATTGTTTAGAAGTGCATGTGCTTGAGTTACCAGAATATCTGAGGAGTGAAAAATTATGAAATCGGTAATCATTATAGCCATTGTAATTAGTTGAATAAGTGCATAAAAAAATTTAATTTTTACATTTTAAGCATGATAACAACCCTATTTTATTAGACGTTAAAACATTTGAAGTAGTTTACTTAGCCGGATTTCGACACTGCTAACAGCATTTCATTTCAACAGAAACTTTGATTCGTGGAAATATACTTTAGTACTAGCTGACAAAATTGATCATAAATACTCATTTTACCTTAATTTCCACTAAAGTTGCCGATTTTGATTTGAGGCAATGCTGCATGACTTTAATAAGCCGCGAATATGTAATGTGCTTTAAATCTGCACTTAATGAATGCATGAAAAACGCAGATAGGGCGATATCGGCTACCATCTCTGATCGGATTGCATCGCCATAGTGATTGATTTATGTGGTTTGTTTTAGTTATTTTATTTCTCAATAAGCAGATATACTTCGCCTTTGTAAATAAAAACGAATTAACTAATTTTCATTTGTCATTCAATTTCGTATTTCTTATCACACCATCGAGTCCAGACGAAATGATGGAAATAAACCCATCATCGACAGTGTAATTACTGTCTCCTTTCATGATATTGTAGAAGAGTTAATGTTATAAATGCAAATCTTACCAGTGGTATTAGCATGGTTACTGATATTCCCAATATTTTGTCGTTTACTTAATTATGAGCTAAAATAGACGTGAGAAACTACAGGTTTATGTGGACTAAATAGGTTTTTATTTAAGAAAGACTGAACTAAAGGTTAAGCTAGTGGGATTACCTAGGGATATATCATCTACCTCATTTTCTCAGTTCATCTTTAGGTTTAATAATTTGCAGTAACAAAAATAGCCAGTTAAATTTAGTATCGCTAAATGAAGTTATAACTGTGGCGACGCAGGTTAGGCTGGCCAAAATCACCAAAGATGGTTATACGATCAACAACTTCTCACAGCAACTTTATAAATATCTTAATAATCATTAATCTATTTCATTTTTATTGTTTTAAGTCAATAAAAACAACTCAGCAGAGTACTATTAGTTTCATTAAGAGAGAGAAGGAGAGGACATTTTAAATTCCACTAGGAAGATTTTTGAGACTTATCTGTTTATGCCACAGTTAGACTAATGACAGAGTAAAAAAATGCGCCATACCCTCGTTTTTAGGGTGTAGTCAAAAAGTAAACATTTGATTCAGTCTAAACTACAATACTTCATTGCAAGATTCAAGTAAGGGTAATTTATGACCATTGTTTTAATGATTATGTTGCTCGTAATCAAGTTTAGATAGATGATGTAGGTAGCGTAGTCCAAATTAGGATTGTAGAATATCTTATTGATAAGGCAATTAAGAACAGAGTGCATAAACGTTTTGCAGGAGCGCTAATCCTAAACTAAGGTATTTTTATAATATAATTCAGTTAGGCCTAAAGACATGGTCTTTAAAATATAACGATCTTAATGACTAACAGGATGCAACATCCTTTTTATAATTAGAAGACTGAGAGTTGATATGTGCTAGTGATGAATTGGACGATCGCAGAGGAAAGAGGGAGTAAGGGTACGTGAAGGTGGCATCGTGCACAAAGACCAAATTAATCACTCTTAGAACGGCTGTCGAGTTTTAACGCTTTTGTGAGTCACCTTGTGGCTGTTTAGGTCGCCCAGGCGTATGAGCCATAATACCATGTACTGCAGTATATAAGTGTATAGAGAACGTAAAGAAGCATTAACGGATATGAAAGTGAGAGGAAACAACCATCTTGCCACCATGGCTACCAGTCAGTAGCATGGATTGGCCGGTCGCTAGCTTCTCGCTGGTTCACCGAAAGCCCATATCGGTCTAGTAACGTAACAGGTGGCTTACGGTATGTAAGATCGGCCACCATTGTTATCAAGACGGACACCTATTTTGAATTTGTTTGACAGCTGCGATCAGAAA
Source organism: Hymenolepis diminuta (assembly GCA_900708905.1). Taxonomy (NCBI): domain Eukaryota; kingdom Metazoa; phylum Platyhelminthes; class Cestoda; order Cyclophyllidea; family Hymenolepididae; genus Hymenolepis; species Hymenolepis diminuta. The sequence goes on along the minus strand of CAADRB010000038.1, from coordinate 146,863 downwards.
GGAGAACGCTTTCTTTCAAAATACACGTGTTTTAGAGAACCACGTATTTTCGGTTCTAATTGACAAGTTTGCTCAAATCGATATTGGTTTCATCTTATTATTTGTTATGCTAATTTGATTATACCTCTCCTATTATAAGGCTTGGATATTAATATTATTCTCAGGGAGTATGTAAAATAATCGCGATGGAAGTTATAAATAAGATATGGCTAAACATGGTAAAGTGCATGAAAGTGTATACCAGTTCTTACATATCACAATAATCGAAAACAAATCTATAAACGAATCCATTTAGATACCTGATAAAAATGGCTAGGTGACAAATAATGTTCTTAGAATCGGTTGTTAATGCTTTATTTCATCACATTTTTCCGAAATTATTATTTTATGTTTGCCGTACCTAGTAAACTGTCTCTTATCACTTATTATCGTTATCTGCCTCAGTTCTAGTGACTTATTCGTATTCGGATATGTGAGTGGGAAGACGAGACAGAGTGAGTGTCCGGGAGGATGATTTCGATAACATCTCTTTTAATTGCTATGACAACATGTAAATACATACTGCGATATGTAATAAATGTCAGCGAATGGTAGTGAACAGTTAACGGATATAGTCCCTTGTACACCATCTCCGTCTGTCATTTACTCTTCAGCACCTTTGAGCCAACTGCAGATTAGGAGAAAGCTAATCGGGATACTAACTAAACTATGCGATAAAAGACAGATCGAAAAGGGCGGCATTTACATAAATGTCTACAACAATGCCAATCATCACCTGGAGACACAGACGACCAGATATGATTGATATCCTACGAAGAAACGCTTGCAAATAAATCCTAATTCGTTTATCACTAAATTGGGGTCGCTTCTCCGGCAACCTCCGGACTGTCCAAGAGACTTGGGTGATTTGGCTTGTTCGCTATACCATATTGCAGTGCATTTCAACTACATATGTAAAATAGTGTTCAATCATATGTCCGTTCGCTTGTTGTTACATTTTACTCGATCATATTTAAGTAGCGTTTTAATTTGTAAAAATTTGTTGGGACCCCACCTAGCTCTAGATTCCTGTGTAAATCGTCATGATGAAGCATTTAATGTCAACGTTGTTAGTGTTATTCACACAGTTTTCAATCCGGTTCTTAGGTATCATCATCCCACGAATAACGAAAAATATTGATAAGCATAAATGCATTTATAAATTATTGGGCTGTGGAGATATCTCGGCTCAAGTGGAATCCATTAGAAACGGACCCTTAGGACACAGAGGTATATCAGTTCATCAACCTAATTAATTTAGATACCTCGACACTGGAAAAATTTTGATCTGTGATAATTTGCAATAAATACTCAGTTAAATGGAGATGTTTCATGATTCCCATGACCTCTTTGTTACAGCTTGATGTATTTAACCGCCGCTTACTTTATCATTATTATTTTCAAATTCAATTCTTCCTAAGAAAACACTGTTTGACATTGGACACACATTAACTTAACATAAAACATTAAACGTTCTCCTTAACTTTGCTTAATAAGATTAGAGACTGTATGTAAACTATCAGTCTCGCAGGTGATTCAGCCTTCATATAACCCAAATCAGTTCATACCCTTGATAGGACCTTAAATAGCGTATCTTTTTTCTCAGCTATCAAATATCCACATTTTGATATATTCTCCCTCTCATTTGTGTGCGCCGGTGCCGCAGCAGTCAAACTGCTCGTCTATGAAGTCGCAGGTCTCTGCGAGTCCAATGGCCAACCGCATTGGTGAAGTCTATCGAATAAAGGAGGAAGGTGGCAGGATCCGAGTTCCTCACCAGAGAGGCTCCAAGATATCCCTATGTCGGAAATGATTTGAAAATAAATTTGCTCAATTGGGCTTGGAGATTATCTACAACTAGTCATTCTTCTATTCGCGCATATTTTCAGCTTATAGGCAAAGAGATGAAAATCCCCATATTCTCACCATTAACACAAATTCCTAAGCAACAGTTTTCGTTTCCATCCTGGTCGGTTTGTGGTGAAGACTATAGAATTTAGAATTACGGCAGGTTAACTGGACCTCTCAGTTCTATAATGTGACTCTTAAGCTGTTGCTCCTAGTAGTAATGAAAAAGTCCATAACTGGACCGTCCGCCACTGTGAATTTGGCCATTTGTCAGTCAAAAATCTCCTTTGTCATGTGAGGATTGCTAGATGGCTCTATCTCTGTAACAGCGCGGAAATATTTCAGTTGACTAACTTCTGCAAAACTCTCAGTCTATCACATGCCGTCTCAGCTTAAAAGACATACAGACGCTTTTCTGCGACCACAACTGATGATTTACTAACTTTATCAGTTACACATGTTTTACAGAAAGTCTCAATTCATGTCTGTGCTTGACCGCATTGGACAGTGATAAAGTTTATTTTCTGAGCCACGTGACCTCAACCTTCTGAACAGACAAAAGAAGACAAAGATTCTGATTCACCAGCCCACAAGCCGATTAGTGCATTGGATCGATGAGCGCTAACTCTATTCTGTAAGTATGCATTTCCTCTTAGTTATGTAGAGAAACTCAAATCGCCTATTTTTACATTTTACATTCATTATGAATCTTGCAACGAAAGTTGCATAGGCATGACCATCTTCTCATTAGGAATTGTAGAAATCGGATTACCAGATGAAAGGGAAGGAAGAGAGAGCGTAATATGCACTATGAAAAGTAATTTATGTATGTGAGAGTGAAGTATTCTGATTGTATATATATGCTACGGTGATAAAGATAGTTATGAGCATTAGATTATCGTTTTCAGGTAGGGTAGTGGACAACGTGCTTATTTGCCAAGTCAGAGGTCACGAGATTGATGCTCATCGGATGGTCAGTAATATTGACGACCAACTGCCTCGATTAATTCTATTCTTTGAGAGGTGTGATGAAGAGGCTCAGGATCCCTTCTCTCTACCTAAGTCAAGTGCTCTTTGGACTTCACTAATTAGGCTCGTGAAGCTAACAAATACACACATTTAGGATCATTTTAAATTGTTAATTATGCGAAAGTGGGGATAAAAAAATCCATACCTACGTGTTCAGAGTTGATCGACTAGTACGTTAAGTAGAACAGTTAATCTTGCCGTTCCTATAATAGGTGAAAGTCATTATGCGTCTCTGATTATGCTTCAATGATGGCAATTCCCCCCACTTGACTTCCAGGTCGCTGGATTACAGGCGCAAGTCACCACCGCCGACCACTCATACGCGTCATAATTTGCACCAACAGTTACTACTTTCCAAATACAACCATTGTGTTCAAGAGTGGATCTGTATAAACTCTAAAAAGATTTAAGATTGTGGTTATTCCACCAAAATAACGTTAAAAGAGTAAGCCGTTATATCAGTAAATCATAATCAAGAATCACTAACTATCATCTATTCAACTGCATCTGTGACTGAACACAGTTGACGCTGCTTAAAGGGATCAAACAGAAAAGCATGACTGTTTTTCAATTCTACTCACAACCCCTGCTGACAGGTAACTTCATTTATTAAATATATACTATATGACGAAGCTTTCGTTATAAATTTAGATGGATTTATTTCCATGTCGATCAATCGATTTTCGATCATAGACCACCCCCAATTCAGAATGGCTAAGTCCACAGGTTATCGATATAATTTCACAAACAGTAACACGCACTTTGATACACGTATTCTAAAATCTTGTTAAAAGAGAAAATTAACAAATAGCACTTCATAAGTCACTATGTTTTTAAAACAATATCATGAAGCAAACTGCCAGATATTTCTAAATTAAAAGTGTTAAGATCAACATAACATTCGATTCCATAATTTAGACCGTGTGAATTTTCGGCGTCATCGACCCTTTGTAAATAAAAGTGGGATAAGAAGGCATCAGCAAATCGATTGTCACAAACAAAAGATGATCTACCAATTGGTTCAGTGGATGAATGCAAAAAGAATTACGTGAAAACAGAATGGATACGAAATCACACAAAAACTGGTCACCCAAACTTTCCTTACATGGATAAGTCTGAACGAACTTTCACTTGAAAAAGCAACTAACCGGATAATTCCGGAGCTCAGATGAAGTATGTGGGATTCACAACGCTAACAAGTCTGATGTAATCACGTGCGCTAGAACACAAGGAAGTGAACAATAAACCCTCTCCGCTCAACATCTTTGTTCTTACCACTTTCGGTATAGCCTAGCTAATTTGGGAGTGAACTGATAATAGAGGACTCTGCTAGAGGCTATTCGGACTGCTTAGGAGGATTACTTAGGTGTAGCAAAAAAACTTGGTGTAGAATCCGCTACAAGTAGGATTCTCCCGGTTTCCTGACTCTCATGTCTACTGTCTAAATACTCTCTCACAAGAGTGGGCACAATCCCACTTTATGAACTTTCAGTTCCCACGTGTTTGGATGTTTCCCAATGAAGAAAAGTTGCACAGTCTGCTCAACCTGCCATGGGAAATTTAAAAGTTACACTGCCGATGAAATTCTGATTGCATAACATCACACTCAAACTAATCCGATAAATTTGAAATTAACCATTTGAAATATTCTTAGCGAGCCCGATCTTATGACCCCACAAACGAGTTTAAACAATTAAGCAAAAAATAGAATGATATGTAAACTACATTATTAAGGGACCATAGGAGAGGGGAGAATAGTCATTTTGGTTCAAATCCCAATAAGACTATTTATTTTGACGACATAGATGGGAAAAGACCGCTGTCAGGACCTTTGGGGATAATGAGTTTCTGAAGATCCTTGAATTTTGGATGTTCGGATCCCTCAACCAAACCGAGTATAGCAGATTCGGCTGTAGTTATAAAAACTCCTGACTGACGCATTCTTTCCAAAGCGATCATCCGATCGGTATAATTCCGGGAGGAGACTGCATCGGCAACACAGTGAACATCCAGGTTAAAACGTTCCAAAAGTTCGAGTGCGGTGCGTTGAACACAGACGTGAGTCTCAATACCACAGAGCAGAACGGAGTCGAATCCGTTTTTGAAATCTGCATGTTCAAGTAACTTTTTAGTAAGCATGGAGAAGTCACGTTTGGGGTAAACTGGGATGTGGGTAATATCTCCCAAGTCTTCTACTGTCTGTCCTAAACCTTAGAGGAGGAAAATGATCCAACGTCACAGAATGCTACTGAAATAACTATTTTGTAGCGCATAGTTCATAAACTAACCACAAACCTTGTGGATACATTTCGGTGATGAAAATGGGCATTTCAAGTATTCTTGCTGCAGCGATCAAACGCCCAGAATTAGCAGTTACGGCATCGAAATGGGATATCTTATGGCGGAATTTCTCCTGAATATCACACACAAGCAGAGCTGTGCGGTTAGTAGCCAACTTTCCCAATCTTGGAAGGACAGACATCGCTAAATGTGAAGCAGAATTGATTAAAGTATGGGGATTAAAGCAAACCAAGTTAAGATTAAAAAGAAAGTCATTTTAGAAGTCAATTTAAGTATATTTGGTTAATCTGATTGTTGATAAGTAAGGGTACGAAAGAGATTCTTTAAGACACAATTAAGAAGCTTCAATTTGGAGATAATTGATAGGAACAAAGCCCTGGCATTGCAGTCTCTCGTGCCAGATTTCACAATTCCCATCACTATGGATACGCTCAACTCGTACTAGGTCGCCCTTCTGGACTTCTAAGTGATTGAGTTGAAAGATTGAGGATTGACGAGATCTAATTACTTTTGCATCCACGGGTACTCCTAGTATTCCACAAAGACTGCAGTACGACATAGCATTTAGGTTACCTTTATCAATCTTCAGACTAGCCAAGAGCTCAGCTTTGTACTGAAAAACAAGATGTGTTTATTACATAGAATCCGAACTATCAAAGTGTTCATTTTATAACTTACCGGTGCCAAATGGTTGGCAGGAACCCAACCACGACGACAGTCGCTAAGGGAACAGAGGATCCAGTCCTTTTTCTGGATAAGAAATGCAACCATATCTCCTTTTGAAAGAGGCAAATCTTCGCTCTTTTCTCCAGCAAAGTCGTACAAAGCTAAGAGACGTTCCTTGGGAGCTGGTTTAACGAGAAAACATGCCGATGATCGACCTTGAGAATAGTAATCGATAACGGCATCGAGAGATTCAAAAGTAGAGTTTCCGAAAGAGAATTCACCGGTTTGTTTTGAATAGTTGATTAGATAACGAATGACTTTAGTAACTTCCCTGGAGGCTGGTGAGATAAATAAAGAAAATTCTTACTTTATGGACAATACGAAACCGGACGTTGTGGAGGAATCGCGGACTAGGAATGTTCCGACGGGTTGATTTAGAAGAATCTCATTTGTCTTTTCTCGACTAATCTCCCCAAAATACCAACTGGACTTGAAATTAACACTTTAGACTCAACTTACACAGAATCTGGTGATATAGCCGGACCGTCCATTTATAATCAGTGGTTGAGTCTACAAAATAGAAACAAATGTTTGACCATCTAGACAGTTACAAAATAAAAGAAAATTGTAAATTTTTAAAAAATAAGGATTTTATGCTAATTAAAAAGATAAAAATTCAAATTATAAATTGACAAATTAAAATCACATTATTAATATTAAACATGAACGCAAAAAAGATAATACACCTTCGTAGGTGTTTCCAAAGTCGCTCTAAAAATAAATAGGTACATAGCAATGGCACGAATGCTTAATTTTATTAGTATCCAAATAAAAATCAAAGCTTCTTTCTTTGATTCAAAAAATTACTAATTAACATGAGAGTATTCGCCTTTATTATATAATTTAAATTTAAAAATAAAAGAAGAATCTGTCTGCTTTCTGCAACTAATTAGAACTTTGTCTTGTAGTCATTTTGTGCTAAATTCATTTGCATTCAATACATTTCTACTGCGATCACTCAATGTCACTTAAATCTAATTAAATCATTGCTTAAAGAACTTGATATTCAAAGTTTTTCCAAATAGTCTAAGTAAAACTTTTTATTGAGAGAATATTGGCATTATCCTTAAAAAAATCAGCGAGCATGCTCATTAAACAGAAAAAACTCTCTGTTTTAAAAATCGAAGAATTTTTATGAAAAAGCATGGGTAGAAAATCCATAGCACGGGATTCCATTTGGATTTAGAATTTTAGCTTAGGAAATCGTCTACAGTCTCCTAAACCACTCGAGACTGCGCTTTAGAACCTGTGAAACTGAGATTTACACGACGGTTTGTAGCGGACATTGCATCTATTAGATTTTGTACTTCCGTATATGTGTCCATCCAACCGGATTCTAAACTTCGCGTTTTTGATCATTTAAATATGGGTAGTTACTGTTCTACTATTTTCTGCTCAAAGAATATACATTAATTAGATTTAAATTTGTAGTTAGTAGGACTAACCTACTAAAGGCAAAAGCAGACCGAGAATCACTGGTGTATTAAAAAAACCGGATCGATCCATTGGTATTATATTTTACATTTAAAATATATTCTTTTACTAAGTATTTGAATTAGCACTAACAAGAGTATATAAAGATTCGATGTCCATATATCTAAACCCATGCGTATTTGTGGACATATCTGGGAATGACTCAAAATCTTGGAGACTATCCTTACCCTTATAGGCTATCTGGAGGAAGGCTTGGTGGTCACTGATATCAAGAAGTTGCGAAATGCCTACATCAAGAAATCAGACTGTCTCCTGGATGTGTTCTCTATTCTTCCAACAGATCTGCTCTACATCTCTCAGGCTTTCACTCACTACGCTTCATGGCTGCGGTTGAACAGACTACTAAAAACCTATAAGGTGTTTGAATTCATTGCCCGCACGGAAACTCGAGCCACATTCCCCAACGTCTTCCGAGTGACTACTCTCACTGCTAACATCCTCATTCTTATACATTTCAATGCTTGTATTTTCTTTGAGGTATCCTCTCAAACTGGTAAGTTAATGGTACTGTACTCGGAGTTCTGAAATGATGTATGCATATTTGATTGCAAAGCTATACAGAGAACCATACCTGCCATGTAATAGTTAGTGTAGTATCAGTGACTGAAAAATGCCAGTAGAAACGTCTTTGCTTTGACAGTGATTTCTTTACTGGTGAAAGTGAAACTCCACCATTGGTATTCTCAACTGCCTATTGACCGAAATATTCAATAACATTGACTAGTACTGGACGAAGAGGATTGAAATACGAATTTTTAATCAGGAAGACTCCAGTACGCTTACTTATCCCTATCCAAAATGAATTGTAATTATTATTCCTAAAAACGAATCTCATTTTGACTGTGAAACATGCACATTAAAATAGCGCCCGTGGTCAGCCTGCATGTCTGTCAAATCGGCGATCGTCAGATCAATACCTGCTGATGCACATCCAGTGCTGTTGGTGACATATTCCACAGGTTATTTCTGGCCGACAAAAGGGGCGGTAGAGTGCAAGATGCATATGAAAGTGACTTTCTTTCAGCCCAACTTAAGTGTTGATAACGATTTCCATAATGGGCAGGAAAGTTACTTTTGGTAGCAGGTCTCCATAGCTACACCGTATCTACAACATCCAGTTTGGATGTAACTAAACTTAGGTTTAATTTCTCTAGTATAGTTAATTGCTATTCTATTCTTATACAGCAAAGTACGATAACAAATCAATTCATTAGGAACCAGTAACATTACGTGAGAAACGAATATTAGTCGGCCGGGTCATGTGACAACAATCCCCTATTATATTGTTAAGATGTCATTTCAAAAGTTAAATGAATTTAATATTTAGATTGCTGAAAGTAGGTTATAACTTAGAAGATACCGATATAAGGCGGAGGAAATCTACAAACTTCCATTACTACAGGAAAGAAAGAGGACAGAACATTTATTGTAGGAGAAAAGAGAAAGGTACCAGTTTCTTGAAAAGAAAACTAAAAATGTGGCTAAGCAGTAGAGTAAAGTCCAGTATACAGCACTTAAATCGCTACTTAAAAATTGAATTAGAGTGAAGTCTAATAAGTAATAAGATTGGTGTCAACAGTGTCTCAACATCCATTTCGTCTCTTTATCATTCTTGTGTAAGCATCCGCGTTTATAGTTGATTATTTGGATCTCCCTTTTACATAATGTATCAGTTTAATTGACCTTGCGTCATTGATATCACGGTTTTGAATACAAGTCATGTGGATATGTGCCCTTTGTTAGGTTTTGCGATGAAGCGGATGTGTACAAATAGCCTCATTTCAGTATTATAATTGTATCATTCAAGAAAGTTAGAATCAGTTATGACCTAGGCTTTTCACTGTCTATCCAAAAAATCCACAGGGATTTTAATCTACACTTGTGAATGTGATTTGGTTTTATTATGAGACTGAATACTACACTCTGCACATAAGGTAAGAAGGCCGAAATTTTTAGATGGCCTAAGGGAATAAAGCTTCTTCGCTTATTAAACAACCGATCAGTACCAAATATTCAAAGGGGTATATAAGCATTTGTGCCCTCATCAAGTTAAAATACGTTTGCATTCTTCCTACTGAGTCTGAGCAATTGTTGCCGTGTTCTTGTTAGAGATCACTTAATAATATTATAATGATAACCAAGATCATATCGGTGACTATATAAGTATTATCATACCATATTTTTAATTAAAAAATACGAAAGATGTCAAGCACCTGACTTCAGCAATGATGAATCAACGAATAATGGTTTAATAAAAGTAGATTCAATAATTTGACAATCTAATTTATATTTGTAACATGCGACGAACATTTAATTTCGATGAAATTGCAAAATCAAAAAACAGATAGAAATTTAATACCGATTTTGAGATGACCTAATATGTAAAGCAAAGACTTTTTTTAAGTCTTAGTTACCACCTTATAAGGCTTCAACTATTCATAGTCCAGGAAGATCAATATCCCAGACAGAAGTTTTTTTATTAGAAAATACATGTTTATAAAGAATGGGGTACTTGGTAAATGATTGGTTGCCTGGTTAGTCAGTAATTGCGGCCACAATTGCACCAGAGACGGTCTTACGCATCCACCTGCGAGCGTAGAAGGTTTAGCTTGTGGAGTTCACAACGCTAGCAAGGCTGATTGAATCACGAGTGCCAGAACAGTGTGGAAAGTGCGGAATGTAACAGTGGAATGCGGTCGCGTAGAGAACATGCGTAAACATGAGGGCAGAGGCCACCTCAACCAATCAGCAATCAGGATCCCTGCAGCCTAGCTTGGTTTTGACAACAATACACATATAGAGTCGAGCAATTAACCCTCTCCATTCAACATCTTTCTTCTTCTTACCACTTTGGGCACAGCCTAGCTAATTATGGGAGCAAATTGATAATAGAGGACTCTGCTAGAGGCCATTTTGACTGCTTAGGTGCAGCAACGCTACAAGCTCAATTACATCAAAAATTAGCTAAACGACCTGGCACTTAATTGACAAATTCATTATGTTCACTTATTTCTAAAGAAAGCTGAAAACGATATTTAAAAATCTAAATTGGAATGTAAAATCTAAAAATTGGATTACACATTTTTAAAATTATATATTCAAGTATTTTGTTCAATGCTAGGACTCTGTGGAAATTCCTTCGTTTATCCACCGCGTTCAACTGATGATATCACAGATGAATCCTGCAATCTAACTGAGCGCTGGCAATCAATTTTCTCGCAGTACACCTACAGTTTCTATTGGTCAACATTAATTCTAACCACAATCGGTGAAACTCCCAAGCCTGTGCGAGATAGTGAATTCATTTTCATCACTATCGATTTTCTGGCCGGTGTGCTCATCTTCGCTACTGTCGTCGGTAATGTTGGTGCTATGATTGCTAATATGAATGCGCAGAAAACGGCCTTCCAGTCACAGATGGATAGTGTTAAGAGGTAAATTAATTTAAGTGAGTCATTTTTAGTCATTAACACCTTGAAATGCACTTCTGATTTTCAGAAAATAAGATTTGAATGGAAGGGAGTTAGAGTTTAGT
>CAADRB010000038.1:34403-121510 GCA_900708905.1 Hymenolepis diminuta | reverse complement strand
ATGATTAGAGAGTATGTAAGATAAATATTATGGAGAAGAAAGATTCATCCTTCACATTTAATCTTACTCATGTTCCTCCACCTAGGTCTTAGATTAAAGATCAGGTTACGGTTTCATCGCGTACAGCTCGAACAAGATGGAAACCTTCGCGTCTTCAGGTCGATCCGTCGTCGAAGGCCTACGGATGATTGATCTATGACAGGAGATGTTAGAGGAAACGATAATTATTTTCCCTTGCTCCCAATATTTCTTCTATGAATAAAAATGCAATTTCTTTCTTTATTTCCCCNATTGTTGGCTCTGCGAGATTACTACCAGAACTCCTAGTTGGTTACGTTATAACAATTTAAATAATGATGTCTTTCACAATTCGACAAATCAAACCCTCCTGGTCTGGGTTGTTTGTGATGGCGACATCAAGTGTCCCTTTCGGTCCCCACGGCTTGGTGATTATGGCAGCTGTCCATTGGTGATCTAAATTATGGCTGAGGGCATACACAACTTCGTCCACACCAAATGCGTGCCTTGGGTCACAAAATTGTTTTGATGGCAAAATCTTTTCACACGCTGTTCTCAAATCTTGACCTCTAAATTCGGCTGTGGGGAGGATTGTACTAACACGACGAGAGATCTCCTTTGCTGAATAATTGATTGATCGGAGCAAAATTTGGCAAAATGTAGATTCAGATTGTGTACTTGGATCCGTATCGAGTGTTTCTGGTATACCATGAGTTTATGGAAAATAGGGATAGCTGATCTGCTTGTTGTCGCCGAAAGAAGAGTAACATCGGACCTTCTCGAATGTGAATTTATTACTGTAGTGTATGTCGCACCTCTAGTGTGTCCGGAGTGGTAAGTTAGAGCTGAGTCCTGGGAAAATCTAGTTTCGACGATTGAATATGAATAGAAGAATGAGAGATTTCGGCAACATGCAGACACTGGTTGCCTCCTCACACGAGATTCTCCACATTTGTGGATTCGAGAGTAGGTGTCTGTCGGGTTTCGTTTTCGTCATGGGAAGTGGATAAAGTTGAGCTCACTGATTCAGTCTAGGCCCATTAGGTTAATATTTCAATCTGTAACGTAGCACTCACTGAGGATCGTCTCCTCCAGGAATGTAGCCTCGCATCGCATCGATATGTAGAGTTGCACAGCATTAGATATCGGAGCCAGTGTCGATCGTAGCTCTGCCTCGTCTGAGTAAATGCTCTCTTGTTGTTCGGGCTTTGCCTCGTTGAACTGTTCGTGGAAGAACCACAGTAGAAGTCTTCTTTGTGGCCATTGTCATTGCAGCTCCGGCAGCGACATCTTCGATAGGGCAGTCCCGATGATGACGACGTCCTCCGCAAAATCAGCATCTTGGGAGTGATTGCTTCTGGTATTCGTTGAATAACTGTCGAATGGGGAGTGGGTCCCCTTAGTCTATGGATGATAGGTCATTTTCAGGTTCTTTCAGGTTGAACACTCGCGATTGACAGTCCTCCAGCAGATTCGGGTTTGCGACGGGACTTCTTGACATCGAGTTTCTTGTTTTTTGAGTTTTAGCCTGTAGAACCTTGGAAAGACTGTCTGTTGCTAACCGTGAATGTCTAGACAAATGTAGAGGAACCTTAACTCCCAAGCCACAGTGTCGATTGTACTACTCGACCTTTCCACTTGTTAAGAAAACGTAGTTGATGACTTCATTGCCATTTGTGAAGAAGTTCCAGACCTTATGGTACCGCAAGATATGGTGTGATCACCGTACGAAGATTCGCATCATTGATTTTCTGCATGCATCGAAGAAACCGTCGTTTACATCGAAATCGTCTATCCGCCATTACGTTTTCACTGCGAAATGAGGTTGGATTCTTATGCTGTGTCGAGGAAATGATCTGTTGTCTGTGTCTTCAGCCAATATGTTGATGACACCGGTGAATTCGTCTGCTACTACATCGCCATGTAATAAGTTAAGTCTACCGGAGTTACATCAATCGAGTAAGTCAAGCCACTCATGTCGCCAGATCAGTTCGGAGGTGGCGGGCAGGCCGTCCCAATTTATTAGTAAGTAAATCAGTTTTGTATACAAAACATTTTTTCGTTAGACGTCAGTCATGTCTCGTCGTCAGAATCTCGGCGTGGTGATAGACAGCTGTTAAGATATCTATGTGCAAACATCCAAGCGCACAGCTGGACCGCCTGTAGACACTACAGTTTGGAATATATCACCAGTCAATCATTCCTAATCGCCAGGTGTTGATAGACATCTGCTGGCAATAGCAGTACTGCAGACTCCAGTACCTAAATGTAATTTCCCTAAATTTATCCGGCGCCCATTTCACCAAAAGTAGAACCGGCTATACAGTGAGACTTCACGTTTTCTTTTTAAAGAAAATCTTGCATCTCAGTCATCAGGAACAGAGCGGTTATTACTAATTCATCATTTCATATGTCCGTTGCGCCTCCTTGTCAGTCCAGCATTCCTACTGGATTCCTCATATTTATCAGCCTTATAAATGCAATAAGCAATTGATAAAAATCACGTTAGCTGCTCTCAGCTGGTCTTGGATACTAAAAGTAAAAAATATTTTTGAAATGGTCGACTAATCACTTAAGTTAATAAACAGGTCAATATGCTCTGGAAGCGTGAACATTATTTTACTAAGGAAATGGAGGATAGTAAAACATTAAAGCATGTAAAGCTTAGGAAGATCATTTTGGTGCCTTGACTTTATTTTCTAAATCTACTCAATGCGCTTCCCTTAACTCACATTCGGGCGCTTTACAGGTATCTTCGTTCAGATGTTTTCCCCAGATGAAAAATGGTAAAAGTTGTCTATCTTGCCATATATAATAGTCATCATTTTCTTTGCAGAATTCAAGCCAGAAATACATACGTATATATATATATATATATATCTTTCAAGAAAAAATATAAATAGGAGAATTTTAATTACTAGAAGTTAGGACAATCTACTTTTTGTTTAAAATCGGAATCTTGAAGTATTCAGTTGTCAAATGATACTATATTTACAAATATATTAAAATCACCTGTATTTTAATTAAAGTGGTATTTAATATACTAAGGGGGGCCACTGCCTTGACAAAAGTGAAAAATTGCGTTACACGAGTTCCTGTTAATGAAAATAAAAATCCACAGTGCTCAGGGTACTTTCCCGAATAATTTAAATTTGAAAGAAAGGTTGATAAGTATGGTAACTGTAGTAGTGTGTAAAACTGAATAGAAAAAGAAACGAATGTGTTTTTTACTAGGAATAGAATCATGCAAATAAATGTTATTGATTCATTTTCTCTAACAAGCAGACACAACATATATGATGCAAAAGAAAACAAATAATTTTCGGGTGAGGTGTCAGGATTTGATGGATAGAATGGTAAATTAATCATGCTTTAAAGTTGGGAAGCTGTTAAGGGTAAATTAATCAGTAGAGGAAGAGAGTGAAATTTGAAAGAGCTCGGATTAAGATTAGGGACTCTAGCGATGTGAATTCTTAATTGATTTTTCATTAACATTCACACACCTGTTGGCTTTAAAGTTAAACTGAGTTAGCATCAATATGCAGTGTTGATTAGCAGGTGTTCCTGTTCGTATCAATTTACTGTTACATCATACTTTCGCTCTCAGTTTTTAGCCTACTGCGTATTTACGTGGGTGCATTCATGTTATTGTGGAATTCAAAAATTTTCTTCTAAAATTTCATTTCATTGTGTTTTATCCAATTCGTGGGCATTTGTTTTAACCCTATTGCTGTTGTGAGCTAAGTGATTAGTGAAGATAGATCAATATATAAATTTTTGATTCTGGTTTGTTTATATCTAAAATTCTACATCTGGCGCCACAGGCGATTCTATTACAAACTACAACATTGTTGTTTTTTACCATACAATCTTCTTTACTTGAAATAATTCAGGGTGTAAGCTTCGTCTGAAGCCAGTATTTGAGGTCGATCGAGCAAAAAATAGCATTGAATGTCAACGTTCACATGCACTTTTCGTGAACGGATTCTTATAAAGTATTGGAAATTACGTACAAATCTGCACATGACCCCAGAGTGAATATTTCTTGAATAGATCACAAGTTAATATATCGTTTTTATTACAGGAGTTTAGATAGACAGATGAGACATACTTGGCGACAAAAGGAGTTTAGTCATACTCAAAATGGGCTTATCATGTGGTCAGACATTAGGAGCCCTGATATCACAGTTTTAATTCGTATTAGTGGCAGGAAGAAAACATACTTCTTTTACTCTACAGGTCTAAATTTTTTTAAATGCAACTGTTTACCAAAGGCAAACTTTCGAAGAGTAAAATAATTTCTGCCCAACGCAATTTAGGTAATCTTACTTGAGTGAAGTACCATATTTTAAAGTAGCATTTGTCTGAAAATAAAGGTAAATATAATTTGTCACAAATGGTAAAGGAAAGAAGCTTGAAAAGATGCTGAGAACAATGTCAAGGTATCAAAGAGTCTTAGTTCATTTGGTTATTGGACTCGGATTGTACAATATTTAGTAAACAGGTTGTTCACGTTTCAAAATTCAAATTTTATGATTCGTCGCCTGGGTCGCAGCAGATCCTTGTCTACGATGTTCTGCGCTTATTCACCGCTTTTTACTCAAGAAGGGTCAGTGCTGTTGCTCCATTTTCGGTGTTTGCACAATGGTTAAGAAGGTAAAATATGCTTAGATGATATGCTCAGACGGCAACTTACAGTTTTCGTATAGCAGAGATGAGAAAGCTACAAATAACTTCTAAGCAACGATGTCTGATGCATTTGGGATGCTCTTTCACGTGTGTCACAGATAAATTCCTCAAAAATAAATAATAGTTTTAATATGGGTGTTTAAATTCTAAGCGACCGTATGAAATACTCTGTGAATTTTGAATCTCAATTAAAAATCTTGATTTCTGGAGACTAATTTCTGCAAAAATTAACTTAATTTCTTACACTATTTTATAAGTACCTTCACATTCCATTTTCTATATTAATGGCAAAGTTCATAGTGAAACAACGTTCAGTGGACCATAACTAAATCTGATTAATCCAACTTAAAAATGTTGCTAACATGGATTTAGAAATGCAAATTGAATGCCATGCGTAGTTAATTGTCTTGTATTCAGGCCCTTTATGTATCTTGAAATCAAAATAAATTATATATTTTACAATATTATTTAATTTTAATTCATGCGAAGCCTAAAGACTTATTTCCATAATTTAGTTTCCAATAATTAGAGTCATAATTACTGTTAGGCAATCGTCCTTAATCATGGACACAAGATTAAATAAACAAACAAATTGGGTGTAATAGAATAAAATTGCTATTTTATTCTATCTATTTATCTCTATGCTATCTCTATTTAATAGATAATTATAGCGAATATTTGCTGTTAGCAAGGTTATAGTTGTCCGCCGAAGATTATATTATTAAATTATTTAAATGGCCTGAATTTTAGTTCACTGATATCTTTTAACACATTATCATCACGATTGACAAAGTCGAGTATTCTTCAAAGTCATAATCGTTTATGAAATTCCACATGCCATAAGGCCCTCATTGAAAGCTATTCAAATCGATTGCTATAAGGAAACTATTCAATAATGTGTAAACACCATATTAGGGTGGTAGATAAAACAAATATATGCCGTATTTCGAAACAACCTCGAAGGAGAACGTAGTATTTGGAATTTTACCCGACAAACATTATATCGCAGTCGTATACGAATGACATCAACGAAGTGAGTAGAACACTAAAGAATCTACTTACTCAAAAAGTGCATTTAATAAAAGAATAAAACATAAAAATATGTAAAGGCTTTGTCCACTGGGATGTATGTGTAAGACATGTAAAAAATAGTTCGTCATCTTAGAAGCTAAAGAGTCTGCTTAGCTAACACTCTCCCAACTTCTTCCGATCCTCACCGTACGATAAAACGAAGAAGAGAGAAACAGTTGGTTGGAGAGCTTTATTGAGAAAAGAGAGAAAGTTTAGACTAGGGCTCAGTGCCGCAGATGGATGGATTGATGGATATATAAGGTTACTTATATACGTTAGAGCCGGAGAAGAGAATACGCTTTCAGGAGAGAATGGGATAGTATGGAGATACAAAGAAAAACTATATGGGGCGCGGCCTAATCAGATCTTTACTAAGGCGCATCATACAGGTAAGGCTGGTAAATATGAAATGACATAAAGTCAATAAAGTTTATTAAAGATGGAAATAAGGACCAAGAAGCATAAATATCACAAATGGTGAGACCAGACAGCCCTTTGACCCATATCCACCTAACTACCCCAGGAATGATAGGAACAGATGACCATAACGTTCTATTAGCCATGGGCCGCACTAAATTCATATGGTTCAGCTTCTTCTCTTCTTTAGGTCTAGCAAGGTTGCGAGCCCACTTCTAACACGCTTAAGACTTAAATGCATCAGTGTGTGGGTGGTGGTGTGATGTGTTCCAAATGGACTGTTAGAGAGTATGAGAAAAACACAATCTCCGGATTCACATCCCAACTAAGAAAAATTCGTTATTAGGAATAGGGAACTAATACACCTATATGCAAGTAGGGTTCTGCTAAATACAGGCTTCAAGGGATCTTATGACAGGCGGAGGTTGAGAACCAGCGACGTGAATAAGTCATTGTATCGACTAATAAAATCCTGGTACACATAATGATACATGAGCATGCGATGAATCAGTATATGGTGAATAAAAATTGCGCCTAAATAGACAAAGTTTGGAATAAAAGATGCATATGATTAAGTCAGCGGTAAGTCTCTAAAGCGATATTTTGAAAAATATCATCTCAATACCAAATGCTACTTTTAGTCAAGTAAGTTCCAAGTTCTTTGGGCATAGGAGTAATAATATAAAGCCTCACTAGAAACAGCTCGTCTCCTAGGTATGCTCTACGTATTCCATTCGAGTTACTGTCAATCTTCACCGAAAGAAGAGGATAAAAATGGTAAGCTCAGAGGAAAAGCTTGAAGTGTGGAGTATTGGTATATGTACGAGGTCGCTTAAATAGATAGAAGAATATAGTAGGAATGTACTTTTAAGCGAAATGAGGCTGTCCAAAAATAGGTAGAAGTGATTCAAGCAAAATGGGAACGCCTGTGGAGAGAATTTTGCATTCCGTTGTGTTTCGATGGGTATTTAAATCGTAATCGCTGACATATTTGCCACCGCATCACTAACATCATTGCCCTTACTAAAATTACTTAATTTTCCTATACAGATTTTTTTCACCTTTCTAGATTGCTGACAGAATGTCAAATAAACGGATAATAATTATCGGAATCAGTTCAGTTGAACAAATTGTTATATCCGAACAAATACTACGACAACAATATTATAATCGTAATAAACACAAAATGGTTGTTGAAATTTATTTGGAACGACAATTTCGAGGTTGAGCGCAATTATCCAGTCTGAATATCATTCTAACAGCTTCTATCGAACCAAAATTGATTCCTCTATAGTTGACAGTAAACTGCAAACTACTACTGCATATTGTCTTAACGATTGGTTAAAAGGGGCGATGTAAAAAAACCTTTGAATGACCAATAAGAATGTTAAGCTAAAACCAGCTAAGACAACAGTCGCATCCTCCTAGGAAATCGCCATGGACTAAATTTAAAAACGAAGAATGTAAAATAAGTTTATATTTTTGGAATCTATCTAAATTTGATGTTTGTTATTTGTATCTAATTAGGAATAGCCAATGTGTTTATTATAAAGACCGTTTAATTTAGCACAATAGTACACATTCCTTAAAGCTCAATTCATTATCCTTTGGCAATGAGGGAATGGAATTGAGGAATTAGCTTTTAGAATCAACAGCATCAGTTTTTTTCAAAGTAAAAATCTAGCAATTTTATGAGACCCATCTATTTATAATTTTGGTTTCTAATGCATAACTAATTTGATTCATCAGATAACAAAATTAGGAAGACTAATTAATTTAGCGACACAGTTGCTGGAGAACAAGCATTCCTTAATGGGCAGAAGAGGACACTATTGGTAAGGAAGGGGAATGGAAGTATAGGGACTTAGAGTAGGAGCGATGAGAGAGCTAGGGTTATAGGAGAGAGACCTGTACCAGGGGGTAAGCGCCAGATGGATGTATGAAAATATAGACAGTCTCATAAGAGCAACTTAGACAGATGGGACAACCGTAGGGAATGTACTTTTAGGCGAGGGAGTGAAAAGGATGACTCAAATACATCAATGTGTGTGGGTGGATATGACTTGAAATTAGAATGCGTCCGTACATAAGCCATTGAATTATGTGAGTGACCATTCTGCGTAGGCGTTCGAGTCATAGTGTTCCAAATATACTTTCAAAGCGAATGTGGCTCAAAAACAACTTTTGAGAAAATGAATTAAGGGTATTCGTTCAGAAGTTTGGGAGTTGAACTGAAAAATAAAAATTAAGTCTTTTCTCCTCAATAGTTACTTTATGATAAACCCCAAAATAATACAAATCAGCTAAACTGAGGAACCCATTTTCCATCTAATCTGCAGCTAACTCATCGATATTGAAGACTTCACGAGAAGCGAAGATGCCTCTCAGGGTAAATTATCATTCAGACTAACATCATCTGGGGAGACATCTTGGTATGATTAGTCGATTAGTTTCCTATTTATGAAATGTGATTTAAATAGGTATTTACTAAAGAGCATTTCATATAAAGGTCTGAAAGGATATGAAAAATAGACAAGTGGACTAAGAAACGTTAAAGTGCACAGAAGTGAGAGGGAGCGTCTATCTTGCCGCAACAGCGACTACTCCAGAGCAGAGTAGGATTGCAATTGGGTATATATCATAAGCCACTGTTCTCTTACATTGTCCTGGTTGGTCTGCGTGCTGGCAAGTGCTCCCATACTGGCCAGCGAGGTCCCTGGCTTAGATACTTCCAATTCTTCAATAGCAGTATGTTTGGCGAATTACACTCTCAAGAATTTATGTTCACCCAATAGTTACCTCATCAAAAAATAGAGTATGGTGCCAAAATATCCTCTGTGCTTTATCTCTCATCATCTCGTTCCCAATGCATTTCCTTCGCTTGGCACGGACACAAACGGCATTATAAACAAACTCACTAATATGCCTTCCTTTCCACTCTCACTTCTAAGTTGTTAATTAAGATTGATATAATTTATTATATCAAATTTTAAATCGAATGATTGCAAAGCAAAGTAACCAACCAGCGTCTACAACCTCCTCTCCCCCCCCCCCCCNCCTCCGGTCAAAGATGACTCATATCACCGCCACCATTTTTTCCTCACTCACGCAAACGCATGTACGATTGGGGTGCAGAGATTTAATGTAGTGTTGTAAGCTTGGGCTAAATAAGTATTTAGATAAGGTAATACAGAAAGAAAAGACACAAAGATGGACCAACAAATAGTAAAGATCATAAAGATAAGAGGAAGCGACCATCTTGCCACAATGTCCAGTAATATCTGAAGTAGCATGGGATGGTTTGGTTAATTATATTTCATGATCTAACTTCTCGTTGGTCCACCATGTCTGGTGAAAATTGTGATCGTATTTGCTATCGAAATTCCTAGCTTAGCCAACATCCATTTCTTCATCAGCAACGTGTCTGCAGTAGAACAAATTAGAGCAACTAAATACTTCCCCTATTTTTAAAATACAATCAGTAGCAAGCACAAATAAAACTACCAGTAAAAAGAATAACCGAAATGGTATTAGAGGTAGTGATGGGTGTAGATCAATAATCTCAAAACGTATCACTTGGTTTGGCGTCAAGTGTATTACATTTCTCCTCTTACCTAATATATAATCATTTTGGAGGGTTTCAGTAGCCAACTGTTCTGAGATAAAATAATTTGCTAATAAACCTAATATTTTAGTTTTGTAAGGCAATAGGACTTTTAGCAAGTACATTGAGTGATTTAACCTAATGGTATTTGGGTAATGTAAATCACAATCACGAATCAAACAAACTTGTGAAGTCAGAGTCTGCTCACTATTCAGGTACTTTTTTTTGTTTTTGCTTTTTGCCTTTTCCTGTTATCTTTAACGCGGACATAATTTGACAAACACGTATTACAACCTTTCCATTTATTAAGGAGTTTGAGCTTCTGTAAGTTTAACGTAATAAATCATCGATTAATGTTATAACTTTAAGTCGAAGAGAAATCGATCTTTCATGCCTAAATTTAAACACTTTTTGAATTATTCTAAGCATTCTCAGGTGCTGGTTGAGATTAGATTCCAGCTGTGTGAACGTATTTATTGTCAAAAGCTTCTCGAAGTCTTGGTCTTGATCTGTCAAAGGTTGGATATGAAATTCTGATTGAAAAAAAATCGAAAATGGGGACTTGATATCATTTAAACTAGCGGCAACTTTTCCTTCTTTTATGCTTGAAACTAACTTAACTTGGTTAGCTTACTTACTGGCTTACTGACAAGATGTTTTCGCCACCGGTTTTAATGAAGGTTGACAAATTGTGTCAGTTAAATTAATACGTGTCAAGGTGGGAATGTAATTTTAATGTGAGAAAAATATTATAGTTAATTTTTCCCTTGTGAAAATAACATTTCCATCATTTAGGTCTGCAGTATTTTGCCACAAACATTATGCAGGATGCGCAAGGTATCTGAGGGCACTTATATTTTTGTAATTTAGACTGACCCGATAATAATTAATGTACTTTTTAAATCAGAAGATCTCATGGCAGATACTACTACAAATAATGAAATGAAAGGACACGCTGTAATAGTGTCTACAGAAGCGAAACACAGGAATTTAGAAATTGCAAGATTCCTAAAAATCCCGATATCTTTCGTTTGCAAAGTCAGAAAGGAGCTGCTGAATGAAAATAACGGAGATGAATTGGCCGCCACGAGGAAGAGAAAAAGAGCATTGTCAACGCTCCACTGACTCACTCAAACACCTGAATTTATCAGAAGAATGCATGGCGTGATGAACCAGCATCCTGGAAAGTCAATGCCCGACATCTTGTCCAAGATCCTCAAGTGTCTGAAGAAACAATAATATAGAAGTAATGCAAATCATAGACTCTTAGGCGAAGTCAGTTTATGTGGACAAAAACAACTCAGGAAAATCATTTAATGCGTGCGAAACGACTCTTAAACTAATTGAAGTACCCAGAAAACCAGGAGCGCTTTTGCTTTCTCGTCGACCAAAAAAACCTCCACCAGAATGAGAAAGTCAATCCACCCCCACTGAAGTTCCAACAGTTATGCACACGAAATTTCCAGCAACAGTGATGGTTTTCGGTGTGGTTATGAGTGAAAGGTACATCATGATTCCTCAATCTTTTCCACAGAACCTTAGAGTCAATGCAGATGATCACGTGAAGACTCTTCAAACCATTGTTGTTAAGCCTCCTTGGATAGACAGTGTAGACAATGGAAGAAGACCCTATGTCTTTCAACAAGATTCGACTCTATCCCATAAAGCTCTCAAAACCCATAGTTGGATGGCTGAGAATTCCCATCATGTCACACTGAACTTATGGCTGCCTCCTAACTCACCAGATCTTAATTCTTTACACTATTACGTATGGGCGTAGTGTGAGGCGGGGCGTGGTTGAAAGGGAGGTTAATAAGGATGCTCATAATCCCAAATCCTCTCTGATGGAAGCAACAGACCGAGCAATGGAGGACATAGATATAGACCACCTGATGAAAGTTTTCAGTCACTTTCGAGATCGAAATGAGTGGTTGATAAGAGCCGAGGGAGGATATGTAGAATAAAACCTAGTTTAGTATTATGCTTATTTTTTTTGTTAAAATAAATTGTAAGTTTCAACGGTGAACAGTTTCGTTTTCTTTTTTTCTAAAAGTGCGTAAGGTGACCTCGAATGTTTTACGCACCCTGCATATGTTATTATTGGTCCGCTTGTATTCTCAAGGTCACAATTAAATTTCGTCTCGTGCCGAACTGACTACATGTTACCCTCTCTCTTCTCTGTTGAGGACCAGGATATCGAGCTTTGTAGATAGTAAAACAAAAACAGTATGGTAGGGAAATTTGAATCTAACCTTGAGTGATTCTGATGAAAATCCCGCATTCTTCCCCCATCTTCCTTTTGGTCAGTTAGCTATTGCAGATGACCATCCATATCAATGGAAGTACACCACTGAGCATCAATCTCGTGACCTCGGGTTTGGCAGATGTGCACATCGGCCATATACAACAGACGCACGTTAGACTGGGATTCTTTCAGTAACGTATTCGATCACAGTGTTATTGTGTCAATTACGACTGATTAGATCGGCGAACGGGGGATACTCAACGACAGAAGGAAGTGGATCATGCTCAATTCTCGAAGATGGTTTATCATGAGGTCTGACACTGAAATCCTGGATACCACCTTTTCTGACGCTCATTTTGAGCAAGAGACGTCCTATAGCCCTCAATAATTGAGAAACCCTTCTTTTCGCGAGTTTTATCCAATTATTGAATCTGCATCAATGGGAAACGATTTCCACTGGTTCACAAGATGAGAATAACGTTTTTTTTCTCACCTGAGTAAACGCATAGATAAGCATTAATAACAAGTTATAAAAATGAACAAATAATTTCCCTATTTTTACAATACAATTAGTGAGTTTTGTGGTTGAGTGGGCATATACGAGTGGATATGAGGAGGAAATAAGGGGGAGAGCGGGATCAGCCCAAAATAGCACGGGGGGGGGGAGAGGCTGAAGGGATTGAAATAAAATGCCAGTAAGATGTTAACAATAGGATGGTTGCGATGATGGTAATGGATCAGTGTAGATCTTCCCCTTCCACCTAAAATAGCCTCCTAGATAAGAATGGGAGGCAAAGGAAGAAGCGTCAGCTGAGACAATTTTTGATGGAGGAATCGTCGCCATCGTTGAGGGGATAGAAGGTGCCGCGACGCTGACTAACATACTGACATATCCGATAAACAGGGAGACCGATTGCGTTCAGATAATCACCCTCAATGCCTTCTATCAGACTTACTCCTAGACCTTTGAAATCGTAGCTGCCTGCTTTGCCCCTAGAATGAAGGAAAGAGAGAGGGCGTTAAATTATTGAATGTAAGCAGCAGACTTTCTAATTATGTGACCATGAATAGTTGTCATTTCTAATAATGTTTGGTGCCGGCAATGAAAGATCTGGTAAACAGATTAGAAATGTTAGTTAAATTTTGAACCATAGCTAGGTTCGTTTATGATAGTCAAATTTGAGTCATATCAACTAATCGTTCTGCAGCTACGAAGATGGGATTCGCCAGCAACTAATATCCCCTACCATTAGGGATGCCAGAATTGCAGGTAAGAAATATGAATATATATGACAAGATTTAAATTTTAACGAGCAAATGGTGGAGATCAAACAATGAGTAATGTCCTGGACCCAATGTCCTAATCGACATAGCAGATTTAATTGTGGTGTATTTCCTTTAAGCGAGGAAAGTACACTTTTAAAAGAAACTGCAGAAAAGGCATATCTTGTGGTAGTTCTAATTACTTTTTATAATATCATTACAACTCACAGGAAAAAATACCAGTGTGAGAAAGCAAGTGAAGTCGGTTAATAGGGGGTCCAACACATGATAAAGGGGAGACGCTTAGAGCTATGTCAAGGTACCAGAGTCTTACTTCATTTGGTCTTTGCATTTGCGTCGTACAATAAGTGATAGGTCACGTTCCAAAATTCAAACATTATGATTCATCACCAGAATTTTCGAACACAATTCTTGTCCGCGATATCTTATTGGCCGACTGTTTAAACATGATGATCAGTCTAGCCACTTCAATTCGTTTTTTTTTCTTTCAAAGGTTAAGAAGGCAGAGGCATTTTACATGATATTAATCAATTTACATTGTCCTAACGTAGCATAGCTCTGATAAATATACTATTTTAATCCCGCCAACGAGCTATCCTGAGGACTAGTTTTAGTCAACATTTGATGGTTGCTAAGATCACAAGGGTAAAAACTGTTATCAAATTGAAATGTTGAAAGAGGAAAGATTTGATATGAACACTATTTAATATCCTTTAATTAAATGTAAAAGGTGTAAGCAAAGAGCATCTCTGCAAAAATTAGGGAATACTTATTTCGGGAAAAAAGAAAATTCATGAAATAATTTGCTGGGTAACTAAACACAAGGTGAGACGTATGGACAGAGCCAGATTCAAGTTGTGATATTTGCTCAAGAATAAGGCAGAAATCAAGAGACATATGAAGAACAACTATCGATTAAAAATTAAGAAACACAACTCGTTAGAAGGATAGCTAAAGCACCTTCAAAACTGCTAATAAAATTCCCATTTCAGAGCATTGATGACATCACAAATCAACAGACGTCGTTACCTAAATAGGTTGATTTTGGAACAAAGGTGCTTCATTGGCCAATGGTCACCTTCCCCATCTGTTAAGTCAAAGGTCACGGGTCCGATCCCCATCGGTGCACTCCTCAATGAGTAGAATGGCTAACCGCACTGGCTAAGTTTGACTGATATAGAGGGTGACAGGATTCAAACCTTTCAACAAGGAGGCATACATTTACCTCTGTAACGATTCTTCATTTTTGCATTCGAATAGCTGATTTCCGAGATTTATAGTGTGATGATAGTTTGACCAATTTTGAATGAACAGATATCAGAATTGCAATTACCCTCTATATTGTGTCCGATCTTTCCATTGGTAATTTTTTTCTCACAGATCTGCTTAATAACTACAGGATTTTAGCCAACTTTCACAATAACAGTTATTTCAAATTTTCCGAAATCTCTGATGTAAATTATTCAGCTCTGAAACGGATGCATTTTCTGATTCTTCGTTAGTGAATTTCTTCTCTTTTGCCAAATCATCTTTTTTAATGTATTATAGTGAAAACACTAGAACCCGAAAGATGATAACCTTGCAACAAATTTTGCCTTATACATATCGTCGCATTAGTCTTCATCGTCTGTGAGAATTTTTCACGCTACGCTGGCGGCAATTAAAATATTAAGATTGACTTCTTCAAGGTCGACAAAAACAATTAGATGCCGACGGCGTGTTCAGACGCGCCGAATGGGAAGAGAATATTCTAGGACAACACCTGGGAGCTGATAGTGTGGTAATATGCATACACATAGTAGTAGACGAACCAAATACGTGTGTGTTAACAAGGAATTTATTGTCCGACTTGATCCAGGGATGGTTATGAAGAGAGGGAGGGGGGATAGTAAGAGACGTTTTAGCTTTCCTCGATTCAAAGAAACACTGAGTTAGCTGTAAAAGTACTCTGATGGCGCCAGTGGTGTAGCGGCAACGAGATCAAGAACTGTTAGTGCACACCAGCCAATAGAGAAATGACAGAATGCGAGGTTCTCGACAAGAGGCATTTAAAATGTCCTTTTCTCAAGTCCCCTATACTTCAGAAAGTTTGAATATTAATTCAATGGCACGTTTTCTACTCAATAGGTAAAATAGGAGATAAGACAGATCACCATATTCATGCAGACATCAACAGGCAAACGGTTCACTTGAAGAAGGACTGGTAAGCTATTTATAAATAAGAAGGCGATAACTATAAAATAATGCTTACTTGCATCCAGTCAAGAGCGGGTACTAAATCAGGTAATCCATTTTTGCAACTACATACAGCTTATATTCTAAATTGGAAAATGTAATTAATTGAAAAATTAACTAGTTGAAGAACCTTAACTGGATACAACTTACAGAGCTCTGTTGAATTAAAATTCATAGCTATCTCATCTCTGCTATACCAAAACTGTAAGTTACCGTATATCGTCTAAGAATATTTTGCCTTTTCAATTATCAGAAGAAATGATCGACCCTTCTTGGTTGAAAAACCGGTCAATGAGCACTGCACATCGTAGACAATCATTTGCTGAAATTTAGGGGACCAGTCATGAAATTTGAACTTTGGAATGTGGACTGCCCATTTAAGGAATATTGTACAACTCGAGTCCAAAAATCAGGTGAAGTATACCATGACGTCGCTCTCTGTATCTCTTTGATCCCCTCGGCTTTGTCATTTGTTGGACTTACCGCTATTCGATGTCAGTTGCTTCTCACAATTAAAGTCAAACATTTTTTGCATTTCTGCGGGTACTAAAAATAATACTAATTGTTGCTTATAGAGGGGTTCAAATCGCGCATTAAAAACCACTTTTTGTTGAATGAAAACGGGCAATTTTCGACAAAATAATTAACTTATCATTCATATTATTAAATATATTAAAGCTAATCGAAAACTGTTATAAGCTGCTTATTATTATTCCTATTTGATCAATAAAATGACCAGTTAACGTTCTTATTACAAATAGGATTTGTACTCGAAGGATACACGGAGAGTTTATTTCTGTTAGAGACCGGTTTTCAAGACCACTGAGTGACACTTGGATTGATATTTGTGAACGGGGATTCGGATTCTCTTGTAGTTTCATGGTCAAATATTTTAAAATCTAGCTCTAAGGTTTTTAATCCCAAAAGAAATTCA
Source organism: Hymenolepis diminuta (assembly GCA_900708905.1). Classification (NCBI taxonomy): domain Eukaryota; kingdom Metazoa; phylum Platyhelminthes; class Cestoda; order Cyclophyllidea; family Hymenolepididae; genus Hymenolepis; species Hymenolepis diminuta. The sequence goes on along the minus strand of CAADRB010000038.1, from coordinate 105,013 downwards.
ACGTTTTAAATTGCGCAGGTTTAGTTGCCATAGGCTTAAGCTTTTCAACTTAGCACTATTCACTCAAACAACACAAAATGTGTTATTACAAAGGTCATTTTGTAAAAGCGTTTATTTAAAATTTCCATTCTTGTACTGCCTTATATTCCGCGACATTGTTTTTGGATTCTATTCACATTTCCTGAATCAGTTTTACTGTGCTTGTGGCTATAGAAAAAAAGCATGATCAAGAATGTGATATCTTTTATTCACTGTACAATTAGAAATTGCTTCTGCGGTAAAAATTTGACGCTTAATTCTGCTGGTATACTAATGTTAATCTGCATTTCCAATTCTAAGTACCATAACATCTCAAAAATTTTGAAGGCATAAATCATCATAAATCATAAAAGAATTTCTATATTAATTAAATAAGCAGGCCCTCTAAGTTCAAATCCAATTTGCAAATGCGATTATATTTATCGCCATGGAAACGCATCAAAGGCACACCTGTTAAATATAGATGGAGAGAGCAGTGACCCACGCCTGGAATTTGGGACAGTAAGAGGTGAAAGCAAACATGTAAGAGCGCAAGACGTGACGTACACCTATACACGCACACACACATATACAAACCCGTGCTACTACGTTTCAGTTGGTTAAAACAGAAGAAACCAAGTAGATCGATGAAAATTGCTACAAAGAATACGTCATATCAGAAAATAATTCCCCGATAATTTGAGTAGGTAATATTTAGTCTACATGATCAAAATAATGAGCACAAGGATGTAAGGTTTTCAACATAAAAACTCCTTAAAATCTAATACTTTCATTGCAGCTCCCTGTTCTTTCACATTCAAGATAGTATTTTCAAAATGACTGGAGACAATTGAATTGGCTTTCATGAGGGAAGGTTTGAAGTTATTGACTCTTATGTGACAGATACGATTCATGTCGTTTAATATTAATGGAAAGATTACGTATGGAATTGCTCAAGATTCCCATCCTAATTAATGCAGAGCATTTAAGCTGCAATCGATATCTTTGGTACTAGCTAAAATTTGGGTAGGTCCAATCCACCAAGCATTTTCAAGCCAAACTAAGAGCTAATCAATCTTACTACTCATAAAATGATTAATTATTTTTACCGAAGTGTAATAATCTCTACTTTTGGCTATGAGGCGAATGTATGGAGACGGTGTGGCCAACCGCCCAATTTAGCCAACTAATAAGTTCTGAACATCGCCATCAAGAGGAAGCTTAACATTAATATCATGAAATACAAATTTTAGTCAATGTCAATTAAGTAAACAGTGGACAACCCGATGAATCTAGAACAAAAATGAAATAAAATACATTCGGCATTCTGGCTTTATCCTTTACTCTTACTGAACTCCTTTAACACTATTGGACCATTCCATGACCCCCATTGTTAAGATACTTTCTCATAATTAAAAATAGTACCTCTTTACTCTATTATAAAATAATGGGAATCAGAAAAGCTTTGCGAACGGAGAGAGAGAGTTGATAATAATCTTGTTAATACGTGAGTTATCAAGCCAACTGCATTTTACGATTTAGCAGCCTTAGCTTCTCTGTCCAATCTATGACTCATCTCTGTACTTAAGGACACTTTCAGTTTACTCCTGATATAAGTATTTATGTCATGCCGTTCAGCTGCTTCCCATCCCGTTTGGGAAGTAGGTCGCAGAAGTTATAAGGGCAACAGCTTAGGAAGACTTCTCTTTCCTTCATTAGTAACTCCTAAGTTATAGCTTCTCCTCAACAATATTTCGTCGTTTCAGGTAGATTAAATCCAACCTCGACGATGGCACCACTTCCGCATTTCCAATTCAATATTAAGACGTTTTGACGCTGACGCTAAACGTCTTGTATACCATTTTTAGCATTTCCTAATGACACCATATCACTTAACCAATTTACACTGAACTTGAGAGCAAAAGTTCTTGAAACGAGTTGACAACTTGCACTCAAAATGAGATGAAGAAAAGGTCAAGAAAATTACCTAAATTCCACATAAATTTGCATTTCCGGTATGACATCTTGAAACCTATATATCTTCACTTCTGAAAGCATGTTTGCTAAAACTGACTATAACTAGGCGATCGAATTTTGCTCACTTGAGTTCAAAATCTGATTTACCCGCTTCATGCAAACGTATCGAACTTGACTAACTAAATACAAAGAAGTATTAAAAAGTGTTTGAATGTACAAAATTGCGCCAAATCATCGACAGGCTATGAGGTTCAAATAGTTTTTCGAGTGCAAAAGTTGACGACGAGTAATTACAGTAATATACTGAGGTAGATGTAAAGATAATCAAGAACTGTCATGTAAATTCAGGCTCTATAATGGAGGCCGGAGCATCCTAAAAATTGCAGGCGGCTGCTTATGTACAATTTCAATTTTAAATAAGATTTCATGTTATGTGTGTTCTTTTCGTATTCCATTTTATAAGAGGACTGATTAATCAAACAGGTTAACCTAACTTAAAATAACTATTTCTCAATTGTTCTCAATTGCATAAATGGCAACTATTCCTCTGAGATTTCTTTAACGAAATTTCAAACCGATTTCAGAATATTCGTCAGACAGAGAATACTACTCTTAATTAAGAGCAGTAAGCCTAACGTCCTTTCAGTGCATTTGATATTTTGTGATTTACAGCCACTACAAGCAGCAAATTTTGCGCTCATTTCTAAAATAGAGTTGAAGAAGTGTCTAATACTTACCACCTACAAGCCGATATCCCAACCGGAAGAAAAAAACCCAAGTTCTCGTTATTAAAGGAAAAACTTACTACAGATCAAATCGAAAAATATACAATATAACGTAACTTGCATTAGTTCACATAAACAAATTAGGAGATTAAGCGTTATTTTCAAAAATAATGAAAAGAAAAAACATAAAACTTCAATTTCGTCAAGGAGGAATATAAAATAATTATTCATAATTATATTTTTACCTTGACACTAATTATACCCAAGATGAAATAGCTGCTACGGCTTATATCATCTTTGCAAACTAAACGAAAAGACTATATATTCAACACAGAAATTAATTACGATTAATGAAATCCTCCCACTGTGATCACATTTGAAAATTTTAAGAATCAATAGACTAAATATAATGATGTGTTCGCCCGTTTCTTCTCATTTCACACTCGTTTGTAAAGAATCGATGACACCGAGTGCTCATGCAGATTATTCCCTTTTTTCTTGTACTTTTTATTTGTGGCGAGTGTTTTAGTAAGCGTGGAATAGATTTCTTATTAGGATTTCGAATCCAAACAACACTTTCATTCCCACCGGACACCTACTTCATGTCGACAGTGAGCTGCCTAAGACAGTTCTTTGTGTGAGAAATCTTAGATTTTCCTAATTTCATCGTCAAAATGCAGACATTCCATAAGCTGGGAAGTTTTTTGCCTGGTGGATGGCTAGTACAAGAGCTATGTGAAAAGAGAGTGGTTACGAAATTATTTGAAAACTTGCCACCCGGAATTTCAATACAGCAAGGATAAGAAATAATTTAAAACAATGAAAGGAAATTAAAGAGCAGACAACCTGACAATTTCAGAGTCCAGACGGAGTTAGGCTTTGATTCTCGACTTACCCCAAAACTCTTTGACAATGCTTAAATCGCTCTCTATGTTTAAAAATTGTATTTCTTTTTGTTTTGCTACAGATAATAATAGGCAAAGCACAGTAAACTGAATTTGGATTGAAATGACCTTCATCCTTAATTAACTCTGTGAAAATTCAATCAAGCCAAATTTTTTTGGCAATGATTGATGAAAAGAAGGTTATGGATGAGATCAATTTAGAAAAGGAGTTAGCAAATCTAAATTTTCTTCATTAATAAAAAAAATAGAAGATTCAATCAAATCGAATTCCACAAATTCTGAATATCTTTCCATTCTAAATACTAAACGTTAAAAACGATGCAGCGAGTGGTATTGTAGTCTTCATCTTAAATGAATTTTAGCGAACTCTACTAAGATGAACTTAACCCAACTAAAATTAGCTACCTGCTCTTCGAATATTAGAATAAAAAGATGTATCAAGACGGAAAAACAAGCCTATCAAATCAATTTACTGGTCGATCAGCTCTGAGCTCTTCGGTCAGAAAAAAAGGCTAAAGCAAAACCCAATACGAATTCCTGTACAAGAATTAACACACCTATATTCTGGTGGGGTAACAACCAACATCTAAACAAATCGAGGTGAAATTAATAAACGAGGACTATACATCCACCCATATTTGATACCTTTTCATCTAAAATTATTAAATTAACGAGGGATTTTAGAGTTTCAGGATTTTAAGTAGCACTAACCCCCGTTAGTAGAACTACCTCAGAGGTCAGAGCAAGTTAGACTTAGAGGTATCCCATTACGAATCTAACGATCTTTATAAAAGGCTAACAAGATGGAACATGCTTTCCCAAAGCTGAAGACCAAGAGTTAAGTAGGATCACGGATATAGAGGATGCCAACAAGAAATGGGAAAAAGTGAGAAGTGGGAAGAATAAGAAGAGTTGAAAACTGATAAAATGTACAAACTACGATGCGTTTAGTAGAGTCCACTGAATTTCTTTTTTTTCCGATGTCATGATTATTAATTATAGTGATAGACCGATACGATTTCGCCCCTATTTACCTTTGAGTTCAAATCAAAATAATGTTTCTACCATTAACATTATTAAATTAATGGTACCGTGGGAATGTATCTAAATATAGTTGCAGCGTGAACTAAGCCATGTCCAAAATTGGGCCAGCAAAAAGAGGAAGCAAATCCCAACGCAATGCAAAATACAAGACGTGACGCACCTAAGCCCTAAAGCGCGCTCCTACATTCACTCCATTCGAACAATAAGGCAACTAATCGATAAGAAATTTGAAATTACTCACATTGGTTCCTGAGTTTCCACATAGGCTTCTAATGCACTCAAATCAACTTTTCCCATTTTCACGGTGGTCCGTTCAGAGAAACTGTCATAAGCAAGGAGATTATTATCCAGACGGTCAAGCCAAGCTAATCCAACACCAGTGAATACATCATGCTTTTTGCCATTCAGTCTAGATTAGAGATGTTGATTAAAAAGTTGTTCAAAATACTTGTAAAGAGTAGATAGAGCATCTTCAGTGTGTTTGGGTTTACCAATTATCTTCCCATCCAGAGATATAACTGTATCCGCGGTGATAATCAAATCTGCTGACTAAAAAAGCGGGGAAGTAATCCAAAACATCGTTTTCACACGTACATGTCTGAGCTTCTTGATAGTACCTTCAGATTTTAGTTTTGCTAAGGCTTCAACAAAAGATGAGACGGAAGGAAAACGCTTATAGTCGATATCTTCATTCACTTTTGGATCAATAATGGAGAATTGAAGGTTCTAAAATGGGATGGGGGGGTATTTAGGGGATTAGGGAAGAAAAAACGTACACACTGTTTGAGGATGAGCTCCCGAACAAGGGAGGAACTGCCAAGGACTACTGAAAGACCACGAAATTGAGGGTGAATCGAAGAGAGCATGGGCACATACGCACACCTCTCGAATTAACTGAAAGTTGTAGAGAAAGAGAGGAAAATTGTGTTATCAAAAATCAGTATCGCTAACAGAATAAACAGTGTTTAAATGATAAATTATTGCGTCTGGATTTAATTGCAGAAATACATATATTTCCACTTTAAGTAGGCCATTACAAACCACACATTAAGGGACAATGTATATTTAAAGTGTTTCAATGGCAAGTCTTTATTATTCTGACAGAAAATGGACAGTTCTTTAAAGAAATTCTACAGCATAGAATATTTTATTACAAAAGCGACGATGTACAAGCGAGCGGCAGGAAGTGTCTAGAAGGAAAAGGTTAAACCTTTCATTACATTTAAGTCGAACAACTAAGCGGATATCATTTTACACTGCCGTCAGGCAACTGAAAATATTTCAAACAAATATAAATGAATATGTATAGACAACATGATTCTAAGGTGATACATCTTCGTAAAACACATATCTGGTGCATAATTAATCATTATAAGTGAAAAATATAACAGAAGTTTATTAAATTCAGTATAAAATAACAGTTGTGATTTATAAGGATTGCTGCTATCATCTGGAAGATTACACATTTAACTAAAAAACTCAAAAGAATCAATAGATTGTAAAGAATGTTTATAGAAAAAGTAAAAAGAAAACATTTTTATAAGCTAAACAAAAAATTATATAATTTCTCATATTTGACAAAATAATTTTTAAAAAATAATAAAAAACCATTTCTTTCATCTAGATTTTCAAAAATAGGTGAACTAAAACGGGAAAATTAGCATTTGGTCTGAACACCTTGAAAGCAAATAGAAAAGTCAGACCGAGCAGTAAAAAAATGACCAAATTTACTATTTTGCTTTTCTTTACATACAATATACATGGAAAGCTTAACTTAAATCGAAACAAGTACCGAACAGTAATACCTAAATAAAGACCCTTTCGAAATAACGAACCTAGTTTTCAAGGTTAAAGATAGTACGTTAAAAAAATGCGGAATTAAAAAATAAAATAAACTTTATATCATTAAATTTAAATATATGGTTAATCAATGAAACTATCTTCGTATAACTAATCATATTTATTTAACTACATATGGGACATTTGTCATTTATCTAGATGAAAACAAATTGTGCCTAAAGACAATGACTTTAGAACCTCATTAAAGAAAATAATTTCATTGGAATGTGTACCTTTAGTTAGAAGTGCATATTATTGACAATAACGTGAGGTCTATCAGAGTTATATTGGGAGAATATCTGGAATAGGTCAAGCCAACCCAATTTATTATGAAGGAAATTAGGTTATTATGTAAAACACTTCTTTGTTGACACCAGTCCTGTCTCATCGTCGGTGTCTCGACCTGATGATCGGCATCCGTTTAGGTATCCATGTGTAAACACCCAAACACACAGCGGGACCGCATGTAGGCATTATAGTGGAGATCTTATTGCCAGTTAATCATTTCAAATCGCCAGGTGTTAGTAGACATCTGCTGATTATGGCACTCTCATTCACCATTTCAATTTTAAGTCGGGGCAAATTTTTTCCACGCTTATTTGATTACATTGATATTATTTAATTCCTTACTACTCGATTTTTCGGTCAAAATGAAGCAAAAATTAGTACTAAAACATAGGACAAATTCTGCCTAGTATTAATGAAAATACTTTGGATCTTATAAATTTGTTGCCGATGTCATAATCGTCTTTTTCTTATTAAGTTAAGAATTTCTCTAACGTTCACCCACAGGTTATTAATACAGTTAATTTGTGCCAACGATCATTTTATAAAATGTCGCATGCTGAATACGGCTCTTCTTCCCGTACATTTTAAACAGTTTAATTTTCTCCAAACCAAATCTTTGTTGATTTGCTTTAAATCGATTGATATTTCAATTAAGTTAGTGGATCCTCTAAATACCATACCATCCCTTGATTTAATTTATCTGACCGAATCGGCACCATAGTTGTTTTATCATGCATAACTTAGGATATCTAGATTTTGTCAAAAAAGCAATGCTAATGAAAAATATCAGCCAGTTTAATCACGATTTGCCTTATATTTAGCTTCTACTTTTTGAAACAAAAATGAAACAATAAAATTTTAATCACAAGACAGGTGAAAATATGTTACAAGACTTCATCATAAAAAGCCGTGAAAATGCGTCATGGCAACATGTTACCATTATGCTAAGTTGAATGATATAAACTACATGTCATGTGAAATGATGTTGCGTTTGCACGCATTATATAGAGTTCGATCGAGTACACTCCTCTGCGATTCAGTGATCTCTACTCTTCAATTCTGGAAGATAAAGATAGGCAATATCGGGACCTGATCCGCGCTTTGCATAAGGCGGTAATGTAGGAAGAGGAAATCGACAGGCAACTATTACTGGTTCCCCTCGTAACTCAGAAAGAAGTTTTTCTTCCAGGGGCTTCATCTGAAATTGAATTCATAAAATAATAAGGTTAGAATGCACATTAAGTAAGTTATTTGTATATATAACCTTAACGACAATAATCAAATATCTATTCATAAACTTCCTTAAAAGATATATTTTTTAAAATTCGACCAGGTTTAAGAATACAAAACAATATATCAATCACTTTGGGAAACATCAAAGACTATGGTCAAAATGTTATTTATTTGCTTGCAAGTAAAAAGTAAATAAGCATTAGGTATTGCAAACGGGGCAAACCATAATAGTAATGGTTATTCATATGAATTGCTATTAATAATTCAGAGGTTCTTTAAATAAATGAAAATTCATGATAAACAACCTAAGCATCAAATAAATTACGCAAACTATTAGCTTCTCTGTTAAGTCGCTATATTAACGAGTTTTCTAGATTGTTGGGTCTGCGAGATGTCTACCAGAACTCCTAGTTGGTTACGTTATAGCAGAAACCCTATCTGAAGTAATTATCACTATTATCATCATACCCAAAGGCATTGAGAATGCATGCTGATTTATCAAACCGTACTTGGATAAAAATCAAGAAGGATAATATTTCTGATACATTGTTTAAACAAAATCTGCAGAAAATTTTTTCTTCACTTAATCCGATGACAGGGTGAAAACAATCTGGCCATTTGATTACATACTATTCCGACCAAAATTACCTGCCAGAAGTTTTAATCGTTAAACACTACTCAGCAACTAGAAATATAGACATTTCTCGTTAAACTTAATTACCAGCAATAATTCTATTTCTTTGAAGGCGTGCATACATTCCCATTTAAAAACCTTCAAGCCCACATTTGCCTAGGGTATAGGAAGGTATACTGGAGCCTCTCTTACGAGAAACCCACTTACTGCAGTCCCACTTGTTGACCGGAATTTACCGAGTGACTGGTCATCCACACCAATGTATATCGATGGTCATTGACCTCGTGACTTCTGACTTTGCAGGTGTGCCAACAGCGTACAACAGTTTGGTTTTTTTGAGCCCGCCAACACGAATTTTTATTTTGACATATCGTTGGCTCCTATTAAGCTAATCTAACGTAAAATCACTGGAGGTAAGGCTCTTTGTAGGCGGCTGGCAACAAAAGCTACCCGTAATAGCACACACGTCACTAGACACCAAAACTATAGCTCCTCATGAAATTCATCATCGCAATTCCTCTTTAAATTATCGAGAACGATTGGTTATTGCAGTGAAATTTAGTTTACCAACACATCATTTTAACAGTTATATGCGGTATCTACTATTGATCAAGTTTAGAATATACACTTTACTGGCCTTCATATCCAATACTAGCATATAAAGTGCTTGTTAGAATTCATACCTGCTACACAGATGCACACCTATTTAATTCACACATTCCGAAAATACCAGTGTGTAATTTTTTATTTGATACACTCTCAATTCTTTGGTGAATAGTATGCTCTTACTGATTGAGTATTAGCGGTTAAAATATAAAATACAACAGTCGTGTTAATCAAAGGATATGCATTGATAACTTGCAATCATTGAAAAGATAATAATGAACTGTTAAAATTCCCCCGCCTATGCTCAGAGAGGTGGCGGCCTAACACCAGACATGATTACACATAAATATATTAATGTAACCAAAAGTAAAGTAAACACACACGATTTTGAAACTTTGGATTATCACTAGAGTTGGATAAAGTTGATATAAAACTAATGTTAGCAAATGCTGATAATACAATCTTAAGACACCAAAAGTAAGCCATTTTTTAAAAATAATTTTAAAAATTTCATTCTAAATAAGAGGTAACACAGGCCTCGAACTCGTTGCCACTGACTTGATAGACAAGCGAGTTGATGGGCAATCGAGATAATTCAGTGTACCATTAGTAGCTAGATCGACTAAGTTTATTAATATAAATTAACAATGCATTGGTAGGACCCGAAATATAGTTTCAAAGAGAGCATCCCTTTATTCAACATGAGAGTTGAAAAACCCATTACTTCATCGGGTTTGATGAATCGAAGTCATCTTGAAAAGAATAGCCACTTACCATCGTATCAACGCCAAACACCACGACCGTTTGAAACGGAGTGAGGTTGTATTTCCAGAGATTCTGATGGTAGAAACTGGACCGTCTGCTGTAACCACTTTTCCAAGCAGCTAATCGAGACCACCAGACTAGAGGTCGGTTCAGCTCAACCCCTGAAGCAGTCTCCAAACTTTTCAGCCCACCACAGGCCAAAAGGCTTAGCACCTTGAGTTAAAAAAAAGTTTGGTTAACAGTTTTTAATACGGAGCTTATCCGTCTTGTCAGTTACTGGCAGAATTCCTTGTCACCCGCATGGTAAAAACTTTTTAATGAGGTTGTTTGAGCATATATAATTTGTTATAATTCATTCAATATTTGTTGCTTAGAAAATTTCCCATTTTAACCGCTTGAAGCAACAAGAGATGATATAGTTCACTATCTATTAAACTGCATTGAAAAGCGTGTTTTAATTTTTTAAAAGTATGTGCAATTCCATACATACAAAAACCACGTGCCCCCGTAAACTTAAAAAATGGTCTCCAGTTGAAATTTTGCAAAAGAACCCCTATAATAGTATGTGTGAGATAAACACGTGTTCACACTTATTTAATGAAAGTCGGTAAGATTAAGTCCGTGTCGAAGAAAACCACGTGCGAATGTGATATAAAAATTGATTAGATTTTAAGTTGAAATTGCCCAAACGGCTTAAAAAATCGATAAGATTAAACTCGGGCATAGGAAAACCCCGCATTCATGCAAAATGGAAAATCGATTAAATGTCAAGTTCAAATTTTTAAAACATTTCAATCTGTACTAAAGTTAAAATAATCAATAAAATCTTCCCGCGTAAACTAAATGCGTGTTCACAGACATTTAAAAATTGACAAAGGAGAGAAAGCCATACGTAAACAGAAGCGCTTGTGTATTACAATATTTTATAATTCAATTTGACATGTGTAATATTGCAAATAAACCAAATTAAGCAACTCAAGTTAATGGCCCCATAAGCATAAATACATTTTGATTTAAATGAGTTTAATTTATCTTGGCCTCTAAAGATAGTGAAAATTGAATCATTTTCCAATCAGCTGAAACTAGTTTCAGGCGCTTTAACAAAGGTGCAATGCATATGGTGAATTAACATATGAGGCCAGTAAAAATCATAATGATTATAATGTGAAATTCTAACAGCTGATTCGAATGCTGAACAAGTGAAAAACTTACCACTCTACCATCTCCACTTCCGATATCGATTAGTTTGCCAATGTGCCTGCGACCCTGAGTTTCCGCGAGATGTAATAACTCTGAAACATGATTGAGTTGTTTTGTGGTAGCTGGTACGTAAGGCAGACATATTCTTCTAAATGCAGGGGCTACAAACGGTGCTAGGAAGTAGGTCATAGATGCCGTTATTGTGCCGATGGCACAAGTAACTACAAGACGTGAAAGAGATGATGGCTTCAATGCCGAAGGTGTTGAATCATCGAGCCAATTTGTCTCAACTGTAGAGTCACTCTAGTTGGAAAAATGAAGTAAAAGCCAATGATATATAAATGCTAACTTATTTACACATACAAAAGTCATAAAAATAGATGCAGATTAGATGATGTTGCCACAGAAGGCCGGTCAAATGATTACATAGAATCTAGTGTGTTTTCCGCTCTCCTTTTAATAGACTGGAATAAGAATTGGTAAAATTCACTAATAAATGAATGATTTGAGACGGTCAAAACATCTATGATAAATCTGAAAAGAGAAAACTACCTTTGCTCTTGAGAGGATTGACAAAAAATCTAATAAATTTATAACACTTAAATACTATTTTCTACTCCACACAAAAACATAACAAAAAATTAAGCAAAAGACACATTCATTGTTACAAATTTATCTATGTATTCATATATATTTTAACAGAACAAAAAGGAAGAAGAGGAATATTTTACTCCTTCTTGGCGGTTTGAACATCAATTGCCTCCATTCTTTCAAGAATTGGGGGATGCGAGTGATTGCACATCGAGAAGAGCCAATCGTACACAGGGAAGGAGAGATTATCCTTAGTAAGGACAAGAAGAGCTCCCTTTAATTTCTCTCCATAGTTGAGACTTACAGCAAAAGCGTCTGCCTGGAATTCAAATCTTCGTGAGAGCATAGTCGTAAGGAATTCAACAACAGTGCTGTAGGGCATAAATATGAACTGGAAGACAACAACAAGACGAATAAACATTGGTGTAGTGGATGGTGGGAATCCGAAACCAATAAAGAGTTTATCGATATTCATCAGTTGCCCAAAAGCAAAGAACATGAAGAATAGATTGAGCTGAGCAATAATTAGATGGTAGGTAATATGATTACACTTCCAATGTCCCAGTTCATGTCCCAGAACAGCAAGAATTTCTTCATCATTCCCGCAACCTCTATTCAGAGTTTCATCCTCACCAGTACCCTCTTCGCCCTCATTCTTGGGATCCTTTTCTGAATTGGGCATCTTGAATCCCCTTATCAGAGTATCAAAGAGCACAATCCTCTTATTATTTCCAAAACCATAGAAATAAGCATTACTATGAGAGCTGCGTTTTGAACCTTCTACAACAAAAAGCTTTTTCAAAGGGAAACCGATTTTAGCAGCCAGATTTTCAATCTTAGTTCTCAAATCACAATCTGGGAAGCGTTCATATCGGTCGAAAATTGGGGCAATGAATTCGGGATATATAAACATAAACATCATCGAGACAACAAAGGTGAAACCATATGCGTAAATGTAGAAATACTGACCACCGGCACGGATAATCCAAATTATAGCGGAAATCACAGGCATGAAAATGACAAGACTAACAATGAGAGATTTAATTCGATCTTTGATAAAGAATCTTAGAGTCTGTTTGTTGAATCCGTAACGCTCTTCAATAACGAAATTTCGATAATAACTCCAGGGCAGTGATTCGAAGAATTGGACGATGGCACCATAAACAATGAACACCAGGGCGAATAAAATGTCACTGTCTTTTGTGGCGCCCAGAGCATGGGAAAAATAAGCATCAAGACGAAGCAAGTGACCCTTGGAAATATTCCAGGCCCACGCAATCAGACCAAAATGCAGGACGACAGACATTGAAATAATATTATAAAATGAACTGACAACTTCGAAATTCATTTTGTCAATACTGTAGCGCCGAGCCTTATCAAAGTCTTCCTCACTCATTATTTTTTCAATTTGTTGAGGTCGCTTGGCTGTCTTCTTGGCCACTGAAATTTGCCGTAGATTAAGATACGTTTCCCATCCAAAGAGAAGCCAGACAAACGTAATTATTGAATTGTAGCAGGAAAAAGAATGTCCATAAAATGTAAAGGTATCATCCAGAGCCATTATGGAAAAGGACGACTGAGACACCTAACCTGTGCCAACGAGACTTGGGATGCTTTTATTGGTTGATTCGATTTGAAAGGTAAATTTTAGTAGGATAAAGGTCATTATTTTACATAACGATCTTCTAATTATTTTAAAAATTAAATCCAATAACTTCTTAATTGTATTTGATCAAATATTACAATAAGTCTGCTTTTAAATTGGCTAGCTTGTGATCAGACTTGCGGTTTTCTAATCGGATCGAAACGTCCTAGTTACAATGAATTTTTACTTGTTTCTATTTTTTCAGTTTAAATAAAAGTAGCATTTTTTTCGCAGTTAAAATTTCAAGGTGTGGCATCCTACACTATGATAACTTTTGTGTTACAATTGGTCGATAAATAACGATTTATTATACAATCATCATTTTTCATAAATCCAAATTTATCCATACGTTCTCATAAAAATGGTCAAGTCTTTTGAAGCCCAACGCTAGGACATTAGCGAAAGACGAGCAATATTGAATGTGACACATTAAGCCTTAATCGTTCATCATTATAATCATACAATATTCGTTTAAAGATAATGTATAAAATTATACATTTCAAGTATATGTTATGCTCATTCAAAGTTAGTTTCTGGTCATTTAGTACCGATTAATATCAGTTTCTTCTTTAATATATAAGCCGGTCAGTAAATACGCGAATGTCCAACAAGTTCAAAATGTGCTAAACAATACGTAATGACAGTTCAGATAATTTATCATTTAATTATTGTTCTTTTTTCTTTAATATTTTCTATCAACACCATATAAGAGCCTATCTCCTCTCTATTATAAGGCCTCCTCATCGATTTCAAATATTATCATTTTACAAAATAATAAGTTCTCATTTAATTAAAAGAATGAACTTATTGAAACTAGATGCTAAAACTTTGATTCCTGTTGACCGATAAGCGTTTAGAAACACCCGAGTAATATTTCCGTCATTTCTGCGATTTTAAGAAGACTTCACATTGCGTCACTTGTCAGTTTTGAAAACATGGTTAATACAGAAATATTGACCACTTGGAAAAAAATTATGCACTCATTTCCAGTGTTATCTTACAAGGTACATTTAAGTGCAAATGCACTTAGTTGACTCTGGTCCTATTTCAGCGTGCCAACTACTAATTAGTTTGGCATAAACACCTATCAAAATTTTCATTTTCTCCATTTGAATGTGCGACTGGACAAGTTTTTTCTTAAATATGGCAGAGTTAATGCAGGAATCATACACTAATGACTATTTAGTTGGGTCGAAGTAATTTACCGATTCAAAATAGTTTTGCAAGGGTCTTGTTATCTATTGAAATAAGAGAAATGTTTCCCTCATCATTTACCATCCTGGATACTCAAACTAAGATAGTTTACCGAGGATGGCGATCCGTGGAACTTTCTAGCTAATGAATATCTATTGATGCCTTTTAACTAACCATATTGTAGATTATTAAAATTAAACTACTTATTCAAATCTAACCGCATATTCACTGCTTGCTTATGTGGGCTGATTACAAAAAGCAAGTAAAAGAGACTTTTTTATTTATCAACTATCCACTGATTTTAATTCACTTCTTTACTGCATAATAGATCTACCTAATATTGCATGGATTAATTCATTGTCGTGATATTTGACTAACTATTCCGTCAGCACGGCGGGATGTGTCAGTCAACACTGGACTCTTTCATTTCATTCTGTAGCACACTTTTCTTAAAAATTAACATAAAAGAAAGCCGGAGAATTTCCATTTCCCTCCGGGCTTCAGTTGCCTAAATAATTTTAATTTACGTGAACTGAACAATGAAGCTTTTATTATGACCTTCCAACATTTGCCAACGTAAGAAAACATGTTTGACTCTTGCGGAACTTTCCAAGGTCGTCTTTATACTCTTTGTTTCAATAATCAATGATTGAAACACTGATTTAAAAGCTATACAAACAACGCACAAATTAAAGTAAGAAGTACATTTATTCAAATGTGAGCTAAAACAGAAGTCATCGTCGTCGATGTATACAAAAAAGGGGGAAAAGATCCTTTTCCAATAGTAATAAACTAAATATCTTATAAGAAGCTCGTCAAAATGAGGTATTCATATTCGTCATTATTATCTTACGGAGGAATGCCACACTCTCTTCTAGACTGACGGTACTCCGCAATCTCTAGAATGCTGTTCAGATGTACTAGGGCAGCCATCACCACAAAGACGTGGAAAATTTGATGACTTTGAAACTAGAGAAGGAAGGGAACAAAGATTGGGTTAAATAGGGAGAATGAGACAAATTGAGGCAGTCATGTGATCCGACAAGATCTTACCCAAATGTCAAACTTTCCAGGGTAAAGACACTCAGGAAATCGACAAGCGTAAATCAGGGCGCCAGTGATGTAGAGAACAGCCATGAGAACAAGCCATCTTACCGCAGGTGTACTAACTGTATTCCAAAAGCCCTCAAGGAGTATGTAATGCATGAAGGGTACAACTGCAGAAAGACCAAGGCTGATGAATACGCCTACAAAAAGAAAGATCTCCCAAATTAAACACCAAGGATTCAGCAGAAACCTTATTTCCTATCTTAATTCGCCTACCGATTTAGCCATTTTTTTACTTCACTCTATCCATAATTCATTTTGCCACTGCAGACTCTTGATTGATTTTCCTGCATTTTGTAATACCTGCGCATTTAGCTTTACTTTGCTATTTAAGTAGTTATTACGTAATAAGTACAAGGTTGTTACTTATTCTGTTTTCCCCAATATAAATATACTTCAATCGTTTCTGCCTTCCTCCTATTTTGAGGTGGTAAAGTTCGTAAGGTTAGAAGAATCAATAGCTTAACAAGTTCTAAACAGATAGAGCCTCTCGTGTGAAAGATTGACGGTAATCATTTTAATCGATAAATGCCCCCTTACTGTCATCATTTATTTTATCCATCATGCTGAGCTCATTGACTGACCTCAATTTAAGTCGGCAATTTGTTAATATTTTTGTGGTTAACAGGTTCCCAAAACCGGAGATTCTTTCTTTAATTTACCTAATAGGTGCATTTAGTTACTCTCGTATCTTCTAATTTTGGGTATACTGAGGCTGACAGTTTAGCGACTCTGAGATGGGAGCATCTCACGAAAGACTCATTAGGGAGATGAGCATTGAACTGTGGGGATGGGGAGATGTAGAAACTGACCTGCTCGAACGCCACGGTACTTGGGTTTGCAGAATCGATCCTGACTGCTAATTATTATGGAGATGATGCCTAGAATTGTAATCCCGCTGATGTAGATGATCTTTGAGGGCATATGACAGTAAAAAGAGTAGTGTATCCAGGGTACAAAAGATCCCACCACGAGAATAGCGATGCCGATATAATCGAGTCTGAAGGAAAAGAAGGGAGAAAAAACAGAACAATATATATTCTTCATTCCAAAGTATTTTGAAAATTGTCTTTAACCTAAGAATTATGAATCTAGCGAACTGCTCATAAGGATTTTGAAAATTACTGCAGCTCGAAATCGGCTTTAAGGGTGAAGTGCATCTATTTTATACACTGATTAAAATGTAAATTTGGTATTAAGTGACGAAGTACGTGAGAGTCAATTTCCCAATAACCTCTACAACTGAGACACCCAACTCTATCAACTGCTAAGCCAATTTGACCCAACGGGTTCGCATCCCAATGAATTAACTGCTCTGAGACATCCACAACTCGGCCAACTTGACAACTTCGTCCCCCGCTTGGAACAGAAGTATAAACCAGTTAAGCTCACTAAACGGTTCTCAAATCTATCTCTAAATATTTCCGCTACATCCAGATTCATTGCTCTCTTCTTATTTGAAGTGTTTCGGCCACCACGAGGATTTTTTCTTCAATAAACACAAAATTCTAACGAAGAACTGCAATTAATCATCCCGGTAATCATGGACAGACTAACTGAAAAACCAGAAGGACTCTGGAGACGAAACAGTTTCTAAAATAATTTGATATAAATTATATTCTAAATCTAAATGAATAGCAAATAAACCCGAAAAATTACCATTAAAAGCAATTAATTTGTCGAAATGTGAAAATAAGTTTACAACCGACAAATATATTCAACGGAAAACAATGAAATTGACCACCAGTTGTCACGACCCAATGACCCGAATAATTCGAGAACTAAATGGGGTGGATTAAATGAAAGTTTCATTAGCTAGATAAACAGGTGCTATTGGCGTGGAGGAATGAAAACTCGGTTTTCTATATCGAAGGATGAAGTAGGAGCGTTTGATTAAAGCAGGCAAATAATTGCAAGTTTTAGGATACAATAATGATACCGTTTACTCTAGCGAGCTTTAACTTGAATTTTCCGCAAAGAAAGTATGGATTTCACAGCATGATGACCTGAAATTTAGTCTGCAATGCAACGTAAGAACACGCTACAGAGATCTGAATAATCTTCAAGACCAGGTCTAAAATTTGGCCGCCAAACCACTAGGATGCAGTTAGCACAAAATAAAACTGAGTGTACATGAGTGCACTTATTCATTAACGTGACTATCAGATATATGTCGACATAATACATCCTAGATACAGGTGAATCAACTAATAAATGAAATCAGCTGATTTATAATGTGGCAATTGACATTTAGAACCACTGTACTCAGAGTGTTGTGATTGAGTGTAATAATTTTCACCTTATTCGTATTAAAAAATTGTTTCCATATAATAATACCATCATAATATATTTTATCGGAATAACAGAATGAAAGGCACTTACTGTTTATAAAAGAATTCTTGTCTATTTTAGACAATTCCTTAAGTGGCAAGAAATGAACTCGCATATTCCTCGTATACTAAATCTGTCCTCCCATTCCCTTTCCGAAGGACAGCTGCTGACTTGCTATTTGTAGACGGTAGCTTAAAATGGCCAGATAAGTGTTTTAGTAGTCGATACTCAACAATGCTAATTCATTGAACGAAATGACCGACCGTTATGATTAAAATATATCAAGATAGGGATAGCAAAATACAAGTTTCCTATTAGAGGAGCTCCAGGATGCCACACAACAAAAGGGTGAAAAACGCTTCCCTTCAATTAACTTATGATTTAAAGGATTTACTTACTATTCTAATTTGTAAATGGCGCTTTGATGACATTTGCAAAATAATGTTTAAAAAATTTTATGGACTAAAAATGAGATACTCACTTCCCAAATAGTTTGCCGACATGCTCGGAATGACAGTAGACAGTATGGAAAGTCCAAGAAAAGCCGAGAGCAAGAATGGCGCTGATAAAGAAGACGGTGATGACTAGAATCTCATCCCAGGGCAGGTCCAGTCCAGGATGAGCCAGGAATGAAATACACAGTACCAAAAAGCAGACAAAACCTACAATAAAAATTGAAGCACATATATAAAATCATAATTCACACATAATAATTCTTAATCTCACTGATGGAAAATGCTCTTAAACTCTTGGATAGAGGGATCACTAGCGGGAATCACTCTAATTAAGGCACTTCGATCGGCAATTACTATTAGGGTGACTTTCAATTTGCAGCAATGAATATGCATCAATGAGACTCGATCCTGTGAATCCTAAAGTTGCGGATATGTATGTTTCCAAAACGTTATTATATCTTAGCGCTTATCTCCAGATTCTACAATATCTCTTCCCCAAGTCATCAGCCTTCTTCCTACTAGGCCTGAGCAACTGCCAGTTGTCTAAGTAGGCATCTAGGCACATAGAGTGCCAGCATAACATTATATAATTTTTAATCAAAAATAATTTATAGGTTATTAAATATATTTCAGGTTTATCAGTGCAGGGAGAAATAAAAGTGTATGAGTGCACCATAAAGCGGAATCATCATAAAATGGATAATACAGATAGTACATTAGAAGAGAGTGGTGATTATAAAAAGTAGTTAAAGTTCAACTCAATGACGTAGAATATATTACAGATTAATCAGATGAATATTTCCAGGGTCTAAACACTTCAAAATCCAAAGTAATTCAACAGTGATTTGAGACTATCAGAAGAGACAAAATCGATCAGCGCAGTTCCCGACTACAAAAGGCCCTATCTTGATAAAGCCGTATCCGGGATACCCAAGTCCACTTAATTCAATGATCAGAATCCGGATACCCTTCGTGTTTGAGACTCATCTTATTAGGATTCTATCTCCAGCCACGTAAATGTTACAATCTCCCTAACAGCTAATAATTAATAAGCGAAAATAATCATACCACCATTGTCCGGTTTGTTGGTTGCTATAATATAGGTTTATGGTCAAATAGTAGTCGTTTACCTGCCTCGTAAAGGCAAAACTCAAGTAACTACATTTTGTTTCCGGAGAGTTAAACCGTTATCTTCATATTGTATCAAGTGCAATGGAAACTAGATATAAGAAAAATGCATGCAGATGTGCAATAAACGTGGTCAATTGCCTTTAACTTCAGGTAATGACAGTGTAAACAATTAAACAAATCTTGTCAACCCTGGGTCCCCTTTACTCAAATTTAACGGAATGAATTCTTCACTCAACAAGTGCGTATATATTAAACTTCAATAATGTTAAGATGAATAACCCGATTGCTAAAGCTTCAAATTTACAGTGGCTAATGAAACCGCGAAATTCCCCTAGCACGATCAAGTGATGAAAATCAGGCATTTGAAATGATTTTATCCTCCATTCGGGTATACATGTTGTTCCTAAAATGAATACGGTTGTCACATAACAGATATCAGTAAACACATTTGAAAATATTTGTCATAACAATTTCAGAATAATAAATTCAGAAATAATCGAGCAATAACAAAGTCGTTATATTTTATGATTGTTAAAATAATTAAATGGGTTAGGTGGATCTTAACGCCAATAAGAATTCAAATTCACAGACCGGAAAAATTCAGCGGTATTATTTATAGTTAATCTACACAATTTTGTATTTCAATTAGTAAAATTGCGTTAAATTAGTCACAAAATATTTGGCTGACTAATGGCAAAAATAGGAATTGATTATCGAAGTTTAATGATTGCGCATAGGCAGAATGCTATTCTACCAATCCATAGGTCAAGGATTCGATACTTATCGATACACATTCAGTGAACAGAATGGCCAACCGTACTAGTCAGTAGAATGATGGCAGAATAATAGTTTCTCATCAGAGAGGCTCTAGGATGTTACTGGTGTTAAAAGGTTATAGGTAACGAAATCAATGCTCATCGGTATGCATCCAGTGATGTACGTGACCAAGTGCACTGGTGGAATGTGAACGTCTCACAAGAGCAGCTCCAGGACACTTTCTCTCTGCCAAAGTTATACATAGTTACTTTACCACACTAGACTTGGGAAGCTTTCGAACAGGCTCGCCAAAGATTATTCAGCAGCAAATATTACACCATTTAAGTTTCTTAATGCGAATAAAATATTTTGTGCATGATCTAGCTTAAGGTCCACAACCAAGGAGGCAAACGATCAATGACATTATGGCCTAGATGGGTCGCTTTAAAGTACAAGATCATAAAACGAGTTAATTTCCCCTAAAGTAATGGCTTCTATCTTATTCGCTTCATAAACAAGACCTTCGCATGTTTACAAAATATTTCATTTTAATATCTAAACCTTTTGGTTCAGGGAAAGAGAAATCCCATAACCTCTTAATCCTGAGTGGTTAAAGATGCGGAACATCCTAGAATTGAACATTAAATGCGGATTATGAAAACAACATGTTAGTTTTTCTTCATAAGATAGAAGTATGTTGAAATAAATGGCAAAAAGACAATTAAACAGAAAGTTCATCCACTAATAAAATCCTTGAAATATGTATGATTTAAATAGAAGTAGAGTGAAGCATTAAATTCCAACAAAACATCCACAACAAGGTGATAGAAAGCGAAATCGAATATATTCGATGCCCTGGATGAAGTTTATAAAAGTTCCGTGATAGGAATTCGTCCCGCAAGCATGGTTTTCGATCATTTTTCTTGCAGCTAATGCCTGAGAATGAAGTCTCTTTACTATTACCCTAATGGCTAATTAGGCTTTCGTTTGAAATAGCAGTCTTCTGTCTGTAGCCATAGTGCTACATCATTGAAAACCTTATAACATAGCAGTGGTAGCCCAGATTACTTTAGAGGCTACCTATTTTTATAATAAAAAGAAATCAGTCTATTTGAAAATAACGCCAAACGGGAAAATTAAGGGGAAGAAATTCGGAAGTTGCAGAGAAAGGATCTCCTCGTTTCTCAATTTGGAGTGTTAACTCGATGAAATAAAATAAAATATTCTAGAATTAAACAATAAGAAAGAGATTTGCATCTGGAGTTTGCAGATGATCAGAGAGCTTGTCTGTATGATAAAGCGATTTAAATCAACGCCCGAAAGATATTGAAAGTGAAAAAAGGAATAAAGATGGTAGATTCATACACTAAAAAAGACCCTTAACATTGAAACACGAAACTTAAATTAGTATAACGTACCTTTGAAATGTGCTACCTCTAATTCGACAAAGAAGCTAACAGCTTTACAAATGTTGTTGCCCTAAAACTCATGCATAACTATCTACAAATTTAGCTCTTAATTAGCCGATTCAAAATAATATAAGCTCCTCAATAAATTATGTCCGAATTGTTTAAACAAATGCACGAATTCGTCAAGATGTTTTTATCAAATTAGAATAATTTACAAGCACATGATTAACTTATTTGAATAAAAAAATCACCGATGCCTAGGAAAGACAATCTCAAATCACGGTCTAAAGCGGCTTCTTACCTGGAATTTCAAACCTGCGGACGTGAGGAATTTATATGGAGAAAACATCACCGATCTAAATAATAGATCGAAGGGGATGTATTTCCCAAATCAACTTGAAAAAAATGGAAAGATTAACATTCTTCTTTTTTGAAAATAAAATTAAATTCCTTATTATTTATTAAATATTATAGTGATCAAATAGACAAAAAGGCATATCTCACTGCTAGGAAAAGAACTGATCAAATCACATCAAAACTATGCTGGATGAACCAAGGATTACAAGAAATAAATTTATTAATTTTCATACCAAAAGGAAGGTCATTTCAAGAGTGACAAAACCCTGGATTCCTCAACGCATGTGTCAATACTTTAATCAGATATGAGGGTAGCTTACCGTCAATACCAGGTCAAGTGAGGATATTATTTCAATAGATAAAAAACATTTAAAAATTCTCTGTGACCTTCGCGATTAATCCTAAATCCACGTATATACAATCTATTTCATTACTTTCAAACGGTATAATTATTCCTAAAGCCATTTAGGAAAGCGTTCTCAAACGCTTGTCTTGAGTAAGAGAGTGGTATCATGGAGGTCCTCTGGTGAGAGACTCGAAATCCGCCACCCTCTATATGGGCCAGATTTAACCAGTGCGATTGGCCATTCCCCTCACTGTCTAAACAAAGATAACCAAATTTTATAAATAATACATTAAATAAACCTTTATACTGGCCGACCAACGACTACGAACTTCAACAAAAGTACACAAGAAATAAGTCCCCAAATGTGGATCTACGCTGTCATATATCTTTTCATAAATAAAGAGGCCATAACAGAAGACCACACATCTTATTTCCGATTAAAACAAGAAGGCAATCGATATCAACCTCAACATTCTAAGTTATGTACTTACTAAATGAGCACTTAGAAACGCAGAATGGGAAATCGATAACATCCTAGATTTGCCAAATTGCATTTTTTAAACTAATTTACAACGATTTCCGTTTTTTTGGATGATTGCTCATTTACTGATGTAAAGGAGACAAACTATGATCAAATAAAGTATGACAGGGGTTGAATCGGGGCCAACACAAAATCTTTTAAACTTGGTTAATTCGGATATGCACATTCTTCAGTAATCTAATTAATTTGATCCATACGTAGTTAAAGAAAATGAAAACAATGCAAAATTTTGATTTCAAACTACATCTATTAAAATCCGGCCGAACGCCCTCAAAATCTCAGGGAATGAAGATATCCTAATTGTAACTGAAACTGTAAATAAATTTTTGTTTCAAGACCGAAAACATCCCAATTCGCCTGTACCCCTTCTCTCGGTAAATATACATCGAAACCGTATCTTAGATACGATCTTTTATTTAAATTGACTAAATAAAAAACATTAATGCTATCAGTGACTAACCCGATTTTGATAATCAAAATATGGTTTTTTTCAAATCGCAATGTTGAAAGTGGGAAATGCGTACTTTCGACAATTTGAGTGAAAAACTATGGCAGACTAACAAGATTGAGAGCTGGTTCAAAGCAATGTAATTAAATAAAGTGCTGGAACAACATAGTTTACTAAATCCCATGAAACTGTAGACGAATGCTTATAAGAAAACAACGCTTTTGCACCATGGGTAGGATCACCGTTCCTCATACACAACGATCAGCAAAGACTTCAAGACCTCAATTTTCAGTTACTTTAAGCCTTATAAAAGACAAGGATGGTTGAAACGCCCCCTACCAGAATGTCACCCGTAATGATGAGTTGAGATGCAATGGAAATTTATTCAGTGATCTTCTTAAGAAGCAACGGCAAATATTCTATTGAGCTGACTAGTGAAGAAGTATAAAATCTAGAATCGAATGGACCCAATCTCCCCATCCATTCTCCATACTATGCAGCTATCCATTCCCTGGTTCGAATAGTACAATGTATATTAACTTTATAAGTAAAAGAACAAGCTATTACTACAAAGGTTATTCAAATAAAGGGCCTTCAATATCAAAGGTCGAGGATTTATTCATATGATCATAGAATTAAGAATAATCTATTGATATGAATGATTTGATGATAAAAGCACATTAAAACAAGAGTTCAGCTAGTCTCTCAATGACTAATGACGTCAAAAGAGAACGTAAAAATGTTGATTAGAAAAAAAATACACAAAAAGCTGGAATTTGGTATGCGAATGCATACCGTGATACTTAATAACTATGTGATTTTTTGACTCAAAAACAGACTGAAAATATTAGTTAAAATAATCCTGCATAGTTTCTTCTACCTGCTCCTGACAGAAAGAAGATGAATTGAAGTGGGACCAACAATAGCTCGATTGAATCAATTGGTCAATGGATTTGAATTTAACGGACATGAATTCAACCAGAAATCTAGGAATTAGATCCTGAAAATCACATTTGAGAGTATTTACATATTACAACTAATACCGGAATCAAACGAAGACTAAACGCCCCATCTTCATTATATACTTCTATTTTTGGCATTGAAATAAGTTATAATTATGATTGCCACTGCAACTAATAATGGATTATAGTGTGTATCATTTTCAAACTTAAAATTTAATAAAAAACGTGTGTTTTGACAAAGTAAAGCTATTTATTGTCTATGATGGCAGCAGTAATAGAGAAAAAAGAGCTAATCACGACCGATTTTAACATAAACACGACTGCAACCACGAGGTAAGGGCGCTTGAATAATACGTGGACTGTAATTCAAAGCCAAAAATGAGCAGCATTTTGAAGTAACAAATGGGGAAAACACTTGTGATGTTAATGTGAATTAATGTAATGTTCATTAATTATCATCCTTTTAAGCAAAATTGGAAGAGAATATAGCGAAGTAAACAGCCGTGCAAATACGCGCAAAAATACAATAAAACGCATTAGAAGAGAAATTAATAACAACGGTCTACACCTATGCAAATAAAAAAACAAAACAAAAGTTAACTAAGAAGAGAATATCGAGATGGAAAGAATAAAATCTTCAAATCAGTTCTCGGTAGAATAGCAATGAAAACAGATGAAAAATGCACCCATATACCAAATAGTAACCTATAACCATCATACTGTTTCATCGACCGGAGGAAAAGTCGTAGAATGACATCTACTTTAACTCATTAAAAGATTCTAATCCATCAATATTCAATGCAACTGATCGAGTTATACAATACAAGGTTTGATACTTTGAGTGAATGAAGCATTCTTCGAATTAGTGGACACCCTTTTCCAGCATACAACTAATTATTTTGTCAATCGGTGATCTAACATCAAATAAATGAAAACAGAAATTAATTTTGACGGAATTCTGCACTCTAAGCCTTTTTTTTTGTAAATCGCCTGGTAATTATCAAAATAACTTAATATCGCGAGACCCACAAAAGTGACTTTGAAAACCTATTTCAGACTGTTACATAATTTGGATTATACCAAGGTTATTTGGGATTTTCAAAACCCTATTAATAGGTGAATCGTAAAAGGCGCGAAGCTTGCAGCCAATGCACTCGAAGACACGACCTCATATCCCATCTGAACATGGTCTAAAGCAAACAAATAATCATCTGGTAGTTCTTCCGTTCGAATTACATTCCCCAACCCAATTTCCTGGCAATAACTTGTCCATCTGCCGCATCAAAACCACAAGATTTAAACTAGCTAGTGATCAAAAAGACCAACCACAGTAGTTATTACTAGTCAAAATATGGACGATAGATGAGTAAAAATGTCCTTTCTTCACACGTCCGTCAGTGGTGCAATGATCAACCTGTACGTCTGCAGTCAGAAGTCACGACATTAATGCTCATCAGTAAAAATCCGGTGATGTGGACGGTTAAGGACACTGATTAATCCTAGTTAACAAGGGAGGTGATATAATGCATGTTTTTTGTAAGAGCGGCTCCAGGACACCTTCCTTCTATTCAATTCAGGTGTTGTTAATGCTTTTCCTGATGGGTTTAGGGAGTTGTTTTTGTTGACCCAAAACGAGTGTTGAAAAAAACATTTCCTCAGTTGGTTTGGAATTTATAATCCCAAAATACCTTTTTACTAAAAACACGATATTCTCATTAATTATCGTGATTTTCTTCATTTCATCAACCTCTCACAAAGTAATAAACACAATAAAATAAACATGCAAACACATACATAAACATAATATAAACAAAGTAATTATAGTTACTGGCAGCTTATTTTATCAAGAAAATAAACAAAACCTTTACAAAACAATACAGTTTAATATTGTTCATAAGCCGTTTATATTTTTAACGTTAAGCACAAAGTAGCGAACAAAGAAAGTCATAAAGTCGAGCTATCAAAAGCTCTAGTTTCGAAACCTAAGGCTAATAACGTTTTGAAGATCGAATGAAACGTTCCCTAATCAGAGGGAAACTAAAGCATCTCCCCTTTATCTAAACATAATAGCCCTACATCATAGAAAGCATATAAATGAATTTTCATATAAATGAGATTAACAAATGTAGTCACATGTTTATCTTTGGAGGTTAGTGGACAATACAGAGTGTGAATAACCAAACTTCTTAAAGCACAAGATATAATCACAAAATTTCCCGCCTTATCTACCCTCCGCTTGTTTAAATAGTCATGCACTGCAATCGAAGGCTAAAAAATCCAGCTACATTAAAAAAAGTGGGGTAGTATCAATTACCCCTCGGAGATGTAAATTTTTATTAATTCTGAGTGTGCTGTAAGCAAACTAGTTCTAGATAACCTTTGATGTTTAAATCAGACAACTAAAGCAATGTTAAGAAATCTATTTTTTAACTCACTTCTTAAAAAAGGAATACCGTGTTGAAGCCTCTCTGGAGAGAAACTCGCATTTCGTAAACAGATGGCATCAGATTTGGAAGAAATTGACTGCTGCGCATGATAAGATCGGTGTGGACGCGAAAAATGGAAAAGTTTATAATATTTCCTCCTTTTTTACCAAATGTGAAGGGAAAATCAACTGTCATTTTATTTTGACGGCTAATTAGTGAAAAAGTAGTCGTTTAACAAAATTAACTAAAATGAAGACCTTGACTTTAATAAATATGAAAAGAAAAAGGAAAATTTAAAAATCTTGTAAATGATAAGCGAAGATTCTTGACGTCATTACCAACATCATCTCCATCAAAATCTCAAATACTTAACGCAGTGGTGATAGCGTATGGAGTCGATTCCTTAATGCGTTTTTAGAATGCATGATAGCATTGAGCTAACAAAAGCTTTCGGTTCCTTTCATTCCAGACTGGCAAATCAACCTCATTCTCTCGTATTTAAATGGGTCTTTGTTCCTAGTATTTCTTAGATGATCCCCCAATCTTACGAAAGTAAGAATTACCCACAATTGGAAAATAGAATGCGCATGTGAGGATTATTCAGTTAAATCACTATTCCTCCTTCTAGGATAAAACTGGAATTTTTTATTTAAAAAATTTCAACGAAAATGAACTCAAATCTATAAGTTAGAAATTGAATCCATCAGAATCAGGTACCTCAAAAAAACCGTTTTTGCTTAGTCTATCAAATAACTCGACTCACATTTTGTACATACATTTTGAGCACAACGACCTCAAATAATACCGTTAGATATGGAGTACTGTACCTAATAAGATGAGCTCCACGTTTCTTTACTAGAAGGGTCTTAGAATGAACCTCTTTAGAGATTAATTTTTATATAATCGCATGAATACGTGAGCAACATATGCTGACAGCTCAGCCATATCAGCCGACTTCTCCTTGCTTCTATGCTCTCTTTCTCCTGTTTTTTTTAGTTTAAATAACCACGTGAAATCATGATTGAGTCGGTCCGACTCAAAATCATGCAAATTTCGGTAAATGACATTATAAATGGCGATACAACTTCGGAATACACCAAGTAAAAAAATCTTAAAAGAAATCTTAGATAAAGCATGGTCACAAGAAATTTAAACTTAAAATGACGTCGGTTCAAAGTTTGTTGGGCTGGTTATATGGAGAAAATCAAATAGCAATTTGCTAAACAAATGTTACCAGATATACCACTTTCTCTCGAAATTTGTAACATCTCAAAAATCTTTATCATAGAGCCTGCTTCTCTAATCTAGTTAAGGAAATTGTACTCCTATGCTAAACCTGGAAAGGGAAATACGTTCAGATTGAACTCCATTTAAGAAACTCGCATTCTGACACTTCTCCAAAATAATCCTTGTTTTTGCAAACCCATGAAATCCAAATAACATTGTGTTTTAATAACGCACATATGAATGAACAGAACATCATAACTAAATACGGCGATAGATAAAAATGTTCGTAAATTTAGTCTAACTAACCGACAAGATGCGTCCAAATATTGCCCGTCTCTGTGTGAATACGAAAGATTGAACGGAAACACATTTGAAAGGAGGCAAGTTGGGGCCTGTGGCCCCATAAGAGGTAGTCATTATCTCTCAGCCATTCAGGGAGTTTTGAATAGTGTACCACACGCCATCGGCCAACCTGGTGCCATAGTTGCATCATGAATTCCTCCGCTTGTTCCACAGCCCTTGTGGCATTACCAAAAATGGTTTCGCCAGGCCCACCTCCATAACTCGCTGAGCGACGATGTCTGGCCAACAGGGACTCCCCTCTTACAATATTGTTACTAGAGGTGGTACCAACGACTTTGTTACTGAGGGAACCTGGTGTGGTACTGATTTGGAAAGGGCCTGTGTTCATTCCATTAAGATTTCTCCTGGTTTCATCTAGACCTGTTGATACCGAAAGTGTACGAGGTCGTCGCCGACGTACTTTATTTTCGTTCTGATAAAAAGTTAAATGAAATGGCATTTAAAGTTCAGCACAATTAGAACACCAAAACAAACGTTGAACATAATCAATGGGATTAATTCAACGAAAGCCTTAAGACGGCATTTGATATAAATGAAGATCATTAAGAAAATTAGGTAGCAATTAATAAACTCAAAATAATATAAACAGACTATGCAAATTAAAAAATACGGAATCTATTGAATGACTATATAAAGTACACAAAATAGTGGTAGGAAACAATGATAAAATATTTACCTCAGCTGAATTATCACTCTCTTTGGTGATTACGAGGGGATCCATTTTAAAATAACCTGAAACAATAATGTATATTAAAGAAATACAGGGTTTTATTATAAAATATTTTTTTCAGAATGGAGCAAGTCATAATAAGGAGTTAAACTTGGACAAAATAGCCTACCAAGAAAATATACTTATCAAAATATATGAAACAATCCACTGTAATGGAAAGCAAGTTACGGAATCAGAGCAACATCAAAGTCTCACTAACCGAAATTCCCGAGGGAATTAAAATCGTACAAGTTTAGCATTCTTTTATAAACAAGAAAAAGTAAAGAAATAGAAGTTAAATACTGGAATAGTGACACGGATATTTTTTTCAGATTAAATAATATTTTAATATTTCTATTTAAATCAAATATGTGAATAATACTTTGCTTTCTGCAAAATGCTGGTCATAGTTGTTTCTTAACAATGAGTAATTACATGCCAGGACTTCGATGTTATTTCAATGTTTATTTTTAAGTGTTTACATTCACCTTCATCTGATATCATATAAAGAGGACATAACGGAATAGGATTCCATTTTTGTCAAAAATAAGTCAAATTACCGCATATCGAATTTGGATTTAAGTGAGTCCCCTCGGAAGGAAATTCACTTAGTAATATATGAAGATAACGTATTTGTCGGTAAATGAACAAAATCTTGAGGAGTTTTTTGGATTTTAAAAATGAAACAAAACGGAAAATTTAAATATTTATGTTTCTGGAATTTTAAAAATTATGTTGACCAAATTCATCAGGCCCACATATTTGTGTGGAGAACAAGCACATCAAATTTATTTCTAATTTGAGTGAATTCCATTTTTCTCAAATATGACTTAAAGTAAATTCTTCATTCTTTAAACCGGTTTGTCGCTGTGTTGCTTCATAAACATTGCAGCATACGATTATTACTTCCTATTGCTAACTAGACGCCTACATTGTCAAATTACTAATCATAAAACCTGGAATGGTTAAGCCTCATCCTAGGGCTGCCTAATTACCGGCTTCATTGTACTCATATTTATATATGGGTAAGAAGGATAAAGACATTTAAATCCTTTTTATCTACGAAAAATTAATTAACTCTTTATTATTAACGGTTCATAAAATTTGCATATTTGTTAAAATAAGTTAAAGTGCAGTGTCGTTGCTTTGCCTAATTTTGGAGTAATGTCTACCATTAAAGGAATTGCCTGCTAATATTGAGATCTCAGATTTGTGGCTATTTTGATGGCTTAACTGTGTTATAACGGTCAAAGACAGCAGATGTCTATCATCACCTGATGATTAGAAATGATTGACTGGTGATAAGATCTCTACTATAATGTCCACAGGCGGTCCTGCTGTGGGCTTCCATGTTTGCACATAGATACCTAAACAGATGTTGATCGTCATGCAGAGACGCGACTGACGTCTAACGAAGAAATATTTCGTATATAAACTAATTTACTTATTAATAAATTGGAGTGGCTTGTCTGCCACCTCTGAAATGATCTGGCGACATGAGTAACTTGACTTATTCCATCTATTCGAGCGATGTGGCACCGATAGACCTACGACGTCATTATAATGACAGATGCAAATAGGGGTTGCATATTGAAGGCTCGGATCAGATGAAGATTTTCCGGAACACGCTC
This sequence comes from Hymenolepis diminuta, assembly GCA_900708905.1. NCBI lineage: Eukaryota > Metazoa > Platyhelminthes > Cestoda > Cyclophyllidea > Hymenolepididae > Hymenolepis > Hymenolepis diminuta. The sequence goes on along the minus strand of CAADRB010000038.1, from coordinate 74,150 downwards.
TGCATCCAAAATTTTAGACAGGGTATAAATCACCTATTAAATCGGAAGACCAAAGCGAATAGTTGCAAATACTTTTATTTTGGAAAATTTTTAACCATGTGATGATCTATACCTACGTACTGTAAGGGTATCTCCATGCATTTCGTATGGCTATCTATCATGACCCCAATCATAGAAGTCGACGTCCCTCATTCCATACTCTTCGCAATATCCCGAGCGGATATATCACATGGACTCGGACAACTTCCGCCGTCAGCTCAGACGACTTGGGATTTCTTCATCGTGTCCTATACATCTTTTATAAACTCTTTCCCAGCTATTGACTCCCCACAGGTTTTCTTTTTTGATATCAGCCACATTTGTTGGACTAAACTACAAAAGCACACACACTACCCGATATTGCAACTCAGCCCAATTCTGTTGCCTTCTCACCACCTACTTGTATGGGGAAGATCGTAAAAAAAGATAAGACTATCACTTTCAACACATTTTCAATTTTGATTATTTCCCATGAGTTTGCTTTAAAGTGATTGTTTGCGGAAAATACGGACAATGTTCTTATGTGTTTATCTAGCCAAAAATTTGGCTAAATCAATTGACAGTATTCTTTTGAATTGGAGAAAAAGTTATCGAGTGGTAAGATAAGATTTTTTGTCACAATACCTAAAAGTAGATTGAAAATCTCAAACCTGCCCCGATGAGATATTTAAAACAACTGAAATGTTCAAAACCTCTTGGTAAATTAAGCAAGGCCCACCAAAGTATTTTTCGTCATTTTGAAATGACCATTTTCACGCCAAGTCTTTATTATCGAAATTCGAGGGATAATTACCTTATCAATCACCAAAACAGGGTCCACTGATTCGATCCACTAGCACTTCCCCATTTTTCGAAACAACCGCTTCTCACTGATCGTATGCAGTTCAGATTAAGGTGCTTCCGAATTTCAATCTTTAGATTGACAAGTCTGTACACATTTAAAGCCACTTGGAAGTGTAAAAATCAGATTTCCGACTTTATTCTTGATTGATAGTTACACACAGCGGGACCACCTGTGGACATTGTAGTGGAGATCTTATCGCTAGTCAATCACTTATAATTGTCAGGTGTTGATAGACATCTGCTGGCTATAGCAGTAAGTTAAGGAAATTTTAATATATAACTCATATGACATAAAATACAAAAAAAAATTTTCTAATATGATTTGACGGTTTGATATTTTAAGGAGGACTGTACGTTTTCCGCCGGCTATCTCCTTTTCAAAAGACTTCTGAGTCAACAAGATCAAAAAACGCAAATAGAAATAGTTTTCTGATAGTTCAATCTTGAGTTGATATAAGACTAATGATAAGAAGAAATTATTAACCAAAAAAGTCAAATAAATTGTGAATAGTTAATCAAATCGCCCACTAAATACTTCATTTCTTATAATACATAACTCTTAGAAGAAGTCGTAATTTTTTAATCATCTTACTTCCGGTGTCTCAGTTAAAACCCTTCTTGCAATTCATACGAATTTACATCTAGAATCATGTTAAGTTTTCGTCAACATCTCACACGAACGTGGATAGATGTTCAGATTATAACGGTTCATAGACATGATATTTAAAAAGCGCTTTTATAATTTAAATTTTCAAATACTTTATTAAGGCATTAAACCATAATATTAGATTTACTATTGACCTTGTCAAGGTTATTTACAAACGTGGTAATTTTAGAATTCCTTTTGGGAATTCTTACCTCCAGGTTTGTCTCTCCTGAATTACCTGCTTGTGATATATCACTAATATTAATAGTGGTTTTAACAAATTTAAAAAATTTCATTTCAATTTTAGGTGTTCATCTTGTTAATATGAAAAGTGATATACTTGCATTCGCAATTACGGCGAAACTGTTTGTCGTTAGCATCATAGTAAGTCTTTTCCAATTTAATTTACGTAGATTTTTAGATTATATCAAGTCTGTTTCCAAATCACAGGGCGGATGCTTTTTCACCACCCAAACATTCATGCACATCAAAATTGGATTATTTTCTTCAATTAATCTTGGATGGATTCCACAAATGGGACGCAATATACTTTCATTTCATATCAATTAATGGCTATATTTATGAGAACACCCTGGCATTCTTTCCACTTCTCCCGCTAACTCTGAGAATTATATCAAGAGTCACTTACTTTTTTCCTTCTCTGTGGAGTTTATGGGTGCACAATATTCTCATTGGTGTTTTTTGGAGTTTCCTCTGTCATGTTCTTGGAGCTATTCAGATGTATAAGCTTTCTAAACTGACGTTAATGGGTGAATATATTTCTGTTACCTCTGCTCTCCTGTATGCTATTAATCCCGCGTCCGTCTTCTTTTCTACTCTTTATTCTGAACCCTTTTATAGTCTTCTTTTAATATCCGGTCTTGTTTGGTTAGCTGAGGGCAGTTATACTCAAGGGTGTTTTGTCCTTTCTCTGACGGCGGCCTGCCGTAGCAATGGAATTGTTAATTGTGGATTTGGTTGTTTTCCACATTTTATCTTTCTTATAAATGAGCTATCTGATATCTATAAACAGAAAATGTCCATATTTTTCGCGTTCTTTAAAGTTTTCGAAGCTGTGCTTTATCGAATCTTGATATTCTTTTCTATAATTGGGGGTTCGCTATTGCCCTATTTGTTTTACCAATATTACGCTGCCTATCTCTACTGTTTCACGGAACCCAAACCTTCATACTTGTCTTTCCTGACCCCTGAATATCCAAGTCAGGAGTTAGCTGATTTTGCTGAAGAGTTGGGTGTTCTAACTCCTTATACTGTTAATGCAACTGTGCATGCTGTTTGGTGTCCAGGAATTCCATGGTCCTCTTATAGCCTTCTTCAAAAACACTTTTGGAATGTTGGCGCTTTTAGATATTACGAGTTAAAACAGTTACCAAATTTTCTTCTTGCCCTTCCAGTGTTAATCCTCGTCTTTAAAACTGTTAGTCTCTTTGCAAAAAGAGCTCCAAGGACTTTGTTATCGTTGGGAATTTTAGCAGAAACAGAGAAACAACGTCTTATACTTCCGCATATTTATCACATTATATTTCTATCCCTCTATGGTATGGTCAACGTTCACATTCAGGTTTGTCTGATTCTACTATTACAATCCTACTTATATTGGACCTAGTAGTTTATACGTTTTACCATTTGTAGGTTCTAACTCGAATGATGTTTTCGTCATGCCCAGTCCTCTACTGGTATTGTGCTTCAGTTTTACTGGATGAAGAAAATGACGTCTTTACTCGAGTTGCTCGTAGTAGGAAATCAAAGTCAAAGAAGGGGATAAAGATTCACGGATTAGATGATATGCACCATGTAGTGGCTCCATCTACATATCCACCTTGGTCATCTCAACGAATTCTTCTTTATTACTTTTATTCCTATATTATTGTTGGCTGTGTTATGCACTCTAATTTTCTACCTTGGACTTAAACTGTTCTCTTTTTTCCTAATTCTCATTTTTTCGTATTTTTAGAACTCCTCCTTATTTTCGGAAATTGTAGCTAAGTAGTTGTATTCAAATTACTAATAAAGATTGTAACTTTGTGGTGAATTGGGCTCTGTTTCTGTCTTTTATTTCATTTACTGACAGAACATTGGTTTGCGGAATTGAGTAAAGTTGCAAAATGCCTTTTCTCCATCATGTAATTAGTATTTTTAATTCTCATATTCTCAGCCCGGTCAATGCCTTTTAATAGTTCTTCCAGATCGATGAACTTCGCAAGTGGCCTACCGTAATGAAAAATAGTTAGTTTAGACATCTTTTGTTTATATCGTACAAGTTAATTGTTTATGGTTTAACTTAATGGTCAGTTTAGATTCCACCTGCACTTTCGTGACTACATTAGCTCTGTAGTTAAATTTTTGATTATCGATTTTTGCTAAGTGGATTATTCAGCAAATATCACGACTGAAAAATCACCACCTAAGCCTGTCCAAATACCAGTTTATGGGGTTCAAACTCTCGTAAAATGTTTGTGAAACAATATGGGACTGAATTGCAGTTTTGTAATTTAATTGCAAATCTGATGGTTGGTTGCGATTCCCTGTATTTTCATTAATTAGAACAAAAGAGCCATCTTATTGCGTAAAATACTTGGTTGGCTGCATGATCAATGGAAGAATATTTATTAATTATAGGGTTAATGGGAATTTGCCTCAGGGTGAAGCGTTAATTTTACTTCGTGTTTGTGGGAACTGCTGGTAGCATGAAGCAAGAGTTGAATGATTTTGGAACAAAATATATTGGCACCTCAAAGTTGGCATTTATTGTCGAACACTATTAGTCCAAAGTGTTGTATTCTAACCTCACTCTTGACATTTAACTGTTGACTACAGTTATTCCAGTGTTTGCTTAACACAAATTAACTGGCAGCCCTTGTTTCAGTCTGTTTCATTCTTTTTTTACCATACTTTCGAAATATCAATAAGAAAAATTACAGAAGGTGCTTTTCGTTGAGAAAATTTATTGGTTTATTGATATATATGGTGCTGCAAACGAAATCGAACTCTTGTTATTATAAATGAAGCCAGTTATATAAGGTAACTGTAAGAATATAGCAAAATATAAACTTAATTCTCCAAAGAAGTTGTGTTATGCAGATGCAGCTTGAAAAAGGTGTTGATCCAGAATATAACTGATCGACTCAGATGATGGGAGCAATTTCATCCCTCATATACTAGGTTCTTATGACCTTGTTATTAGTAATGAGGCTTTTTCCCAAGTAATCATGATTCTCACAAATGACAATCTTTGCTTAGTTGGTAATAATGAAAGATTGGAATTCAGCTCTATAATCTGAAATACCCCTTTGCTCTTACTGACATTTTTAGAAGGTAATAGATCGCATAGGAGGGAGACTTATTAACTTAGTCTTCTTTAAATCAATCTCATTATTTAAGATGGAGCGCATTGTGGAATCGAACAATTCACTTGCATAAAATCATCTAAAGGGATTACACACTTTTATTTTTTGTTTCTACAGCTTGCGATTGTCAATTGGTCCACCATAATTGTGTTAAATGATTATTCAATTATTTACTTAACTCAGTTGACTAAGACGATTATCCAATAAGTTTGGTTAAAATGGTTGTATCAACCAATCTAGAGGTGAAGATTTGGGTGTGTAGAGTTACGTCATTTTGATAATTGATTAAAGAAATAATAACGAGATGATGGAAAAGAATATCTAACAAATGAATTTATCCACTGTTTGAAATTGATAATAGTGGTGTGCGTCGGTAGAAGATTTGATGAGCCATATTCATTTAAATATTTTTCGGTAATTGAATATGAAACATTTCACTGCTTAGTACCGAGATGTTTAGATTTAAAGTATAAAAGGATATTAATAGCTCAGTGAGACAAATAAGAGATGAAGTCAAATTTGCGAACCTATTATTCAAGGTCATTCATTCGTGTCACATCGAATGCATTCATATTTGCGGGAGCCTCTCCTATCGTTCACCTTTGGTATTTGATGAAATCAGAATTTCGGGAGAGAAATAAGAATGAAGACCTAACAGTGAAATTATAATTATTTTTGACCTGCGCGTTGTGCAAGTTCAGCTTAGGCTAGGGTTAACAATAGACAGGAACATTATTGGGGTCATTATAGTCAGTTAAATCTTGTTCGAATGAAAGGTTTTAACTCATCCTAAGACACATTGACTCCTGTTTTTCATTCTCCCTATATTTTATACACCCACACCGGACAACAGTGTGGGTGTGGGATCTTCTCACTCTTCAGATTTCTCGAGATTGACAGAAGGGAAACGAGGTGTGCTAGAAAAGCATTTTATTATAATTTGCAGATGACTCATCAACTACGATGGATACACGATAGGCACAGAGTGTTCACGATCAGGTAGACTATTATCGCGAATCAGACTGTATGTATTGGCATGACGATTGCCCAGTCTTCGTGAATAAGTGATGAGACTCCTCAATATCTTTCCTTCTATCAACATCACTTATCAAATCTTATCGTCCTCATGATATTCTCTGTCCGTAGAGGCCATTTTAACTGTATCAGTATGGTAAATTGTCCCATTAATAATGTATTATGTGAGAGCTGTTTCGATAGAAATTAAACGAAAAACATGCTCATTTGTTTATTCATCTTACTTATGCGAATCTTTAATTTATTTCAGAAAACCTCTTACGCAAGTGTATCTTGGTAGAACAATCATGGTATTATTCACGTTCCCTACCACATCGACACGTTACCTTCAAAAAGAGATATGATCCGAACAACCTATATATAAATTCCATAGAAAACATGAGCTAAAATATTCCTGCAAATGTATTTATACATAATTAACTGTTCATTTAACAAGACGAAGGCATGCTTTCAATCAGTCTAAAAGTTAAGCAAGAAGAGTGAACAATTAAAGCTGAAATTCTACTTGAATTCTTTGATAACTATTTTTAAGTAGAATATATTTGGTGGAAAGAGAGTATTTGAATAAATATGCCTCTTTTAGATGTCTGAAAATTCTCATAGAGAAAGCCAAATTTTTCCAAAATGTTACTGGTACGCCACTAATAGGAGGCAGAATCAAATATTTTTCATATTATTTTAAGAATGAAATCTATTAGGTTTTTCAATAACCGTTGCTCAATTCCAGTATCTGAGATTGAAAACTCTGCTGTTGTTACTAATTAGATACCCAACTTGGATACTTTCTTGATGAGCGAAGAGGAAGTCTTCTCTCTAGGTTTGAGCTACCGTAGGTGATTGCGTACCGTCAATACGAGTGACACCCAGACTTGATATTAAAAATATTCACAATTACAATTCCTTCACCTTATTGCATCTTATTTTTATCGGACGAAATTATAGCAAGCGGGCTCAAGGTCAAGCCGATTCCAAGCCTTTATAATAAGTGACATAAACATTCAGTGAAATGGTGCTTAGTTTCGGAGTAATTAACTAACTATGCTGATATTTACATTTGACATAAATTGCTGCACTGTTAAATTCTATGTAATTAGAGTCAGCAGTATCTAGTGCATTTGCTTAAATGCTATTTAGAGTTTATTTTACCATCGTCTTAATTTGAATAAACAACCATCTCGCTTACCCTGCAAAATGGGAAAAAGACTCAAATATATCATTATTGTACTTTCACGTATTACCCATAAATCCATCCACAAAGACAGAAAGAGCTAAAGTGAGAACTTAAGTGCATGTGAGTGGAAGGCACAAAGAGGAAAAAAAATCCTCATTCTTCAAACATCTTTTCCACTTTTCGGTCCTCCCACAATGTGGATCGAGCACGATCGTCTGAGCACCAAACTGTGTACACATAGTAATAACGCAAAGAGAAGGACTGAGAAAGGGGACTTAATTCGAAATAACGGATCAGGCCAATCGGGTTGGGTTGGATCAGGTCAGAAAGGTGATCTTAATTACAGGAGATCTGGAAGATTTTACAGGAGTAAGACACCAGACATTTGTTGCCGTATTGAAGGATCAGAGTCAAGTCAGTTAGTTGGTCTAAGGATATAAGTTACACCAAAATAAGTGGGGGAAGGGAGGGACTGGATTTGTATTTGGGCAGAAGAATGATTGAGATGGCTCGAAGGCGCTTTCAAATTCAAGTCACCGGGAACACCGAAGCTAAAATAGAAAAAAAACAGATGATCATTAATAAAACGATTTCTGAAACTTAACTGAGATGATTAGAAGCAGTGATATTACAAAACGAGAATTATACACATCTCAACTTGATCTTTTATAAGAGGGAAGCGGGTTAAAGTACTACTAATAGTGAATTAGTAGGTTCAATCCATCAATTTAAGACAGAAAGTGGGACCTCTTGAAGGAACGGCTGCTACGTAAGCTTAAGATGCTTGTGTGATGAATCTGAGTGATATGAATAGATGGGTTTATGTGATTTGTAAAACAAACTGATATCCAAATAAGGAAAACATCAAGATACTACAGTTAAGATTCACGGGTCGCTACAGCGTAATTTAATACCAAAAAATTATTGCTAATCAACTGAAGTAAAACTGCAGAGTTTAAATCTGTTCCATTCTGCAGGATAAGAGTTCGTAACTAGACTCAAAAATTTCAATACGCATCTAAAATCCAATTAATTGACTCTTCATAGAAGATTACTAAATCTTCCAACTACAGCAGTCTTCATCAAGTCAGAGACAAGAAAAGACCAAAGGTCACTCGGACACCAGTAAAGAATCGTTCCGGACTAAACCAAGCATGTTAGAAGTAGGCAAAGCTTACACTCACAGCAGCCTGCACACAGTCTAAGATGGGCGCAGGGCGTGGACGAAATATGGGATAACAGCAGCCATTGGTTGGTCAGGAGATATACTCTTTTTCACATCCCTTGCCGAACCAGATGAGAGTGGTCATCATAGTCGCTTCTAATAGCGTTGTGTACCCTTGATACTTGGTCCTTATTTCATCTTCCTTACCTCCTATAGAATTTATGCCCTTCCATATTAATGTGTCTTCTCTATGTGATATTTCTTAATAGACTCATTTCGACTACGCTTTCTACACCAGCCTGAATTATGACAATTAAGAGTATCAGTTTAATATACTTCTAAGTGGGATCAGATTGGATAAATAAATAAAAGAACTTGGTCAATAACATTAAAGCACATGAATACTACTTCACTATTAAATATTTCGATTAAGGTAAGAGTTTTAGGTCACCACATGCCTGTACTGTTAAGGTAATTCCGAATGGACATAATCGATAAGCCTATCTCAATATGAATCTGATTTTTTACGGCTGATATGTGATACTCCATTTCATAACTGAGCATTCGGACGTGAATGGTAAATTCAAAATGTTACAGATAGTATTAAAGATACCGATATTTTCGCGACTGTTCCTTCTTTTTTTCTAAAGTAAATATTTTCATTGAAGAATTCCAAAACCTATATGTTGTGGAAATCCACTAAATTCCATTGCCAATGACGCAGTAGAGTCTAAATATTGAAATCATCAAATTCGACAAAAGTCATAAAACGAGTCATAGTCTATGAATAAGATGTGTACATAGAGCTATCTTTTTTTCACCGCCAAATGGCAAATAGACACCAAGACAAAAGCTCGTTCAGTGAGTAATCCGACTTTTTGAAATTTATGGACAGATGATATGACAGATATTGAAAGCAAACTTAAAATCTCACTCATTGAACGAAAAGTAATAGGGAAACTAGTGAGAGAAAAGCAGCGTTTTCACAAAGCAAGAACGTGTTCTTTACTTCATTTCTACTAAAGAAAAAAAAATTTGTTCCTTAACCAAAATAAGAAATATTAAGGCGCTTTCCTCCGATTTGGCGCAAGACTTAATACATTCTGTAAATCGAAGCGATTCGATTTAACTGTTATAATAACTCCGTCATTCTACAGATGGAAGTGGTGCAACTACCAAAGTTTTGCAGTTCCAAATGCCAACTTTCTTCCGTTATCAGATGTATTGGTTCACGAAATGGAGGATTATGAAGATACAAAAAAATCCAATATAATTAATGATAACCTTCAAGCTTAACTTCATACAGACAACCTCGACTTATCAAATCAAGGCGGTTTTAAGCATAAAAGTAACACTGAGCATAACCTAAATTAAAAATGTATACTTTTTTGAACCAAAATATTAAAACTCCACTTTTCCCTTCAACAATAACAATGACGGATGTCCAACTAACACTTTTGATAATAATTAGACCTGCCGACTTATTATTAAAAATAATACTTCATTTCCTGAATATTTAAAGCATTCGTTCCTTTTTTCACCAGCAAGACTTTAGTAACCACATACGAAAAACGAAGTTGTCAAATTGCTTTTCGCCACCATCAAACCACACCAAGACACAGACCCATTCAATGACTAATAATTTTTTACAGTCTGCGGATACAGGATGTGATATGCGTGTGTACCAGACTCTACAAACCACAAAGGGAGAAGGAGATAAGGAGAGACAATGAAGTGGTGAGTCAAACACCCTCCCCTCCCCCTAACCAACAGGCCTATACATTGTCTGCGGAAGGGTGAGGGGTTAGACAAAAAGTGCTTCTAGATCTATGCATCTGCGTTCGACCTATGACGTATATTGCATATATTTAGTGATTGGAAAGACCACATAAACTGTTTAACACCAGTCTACAGTTGATTGAAAACATTAGGGGCACCAGAAAACCTTTACGGCTTCCAAGTAAAATGTATTTGAGGGTAATTAGGGTTTAATGCAAAAACATTCGAGAAGAAATAAGAGACGTGGTCTATTTTGGTCCTCAATGGGATAGAACATGAAGGACACCTAGATATCTTTCCCAATCCCAAGTTAATTGTGCTTACAGATGCTTTCTAAAGGCTTAGGTTTATGCTGATTTAAAGATCTAAAAACATACGGAACATTCGAAAAGAAAGACAGACTAGGGAAGAAGGGGTGTATGTAGTCTATTTTTGGATACACGTCAAAATTATGGGGCGAACGGAGCCCAAATATAATTCCCTAACGGCAAATTCCTTGGGGACTTAGGCGACAAGGAAGATATGTGTTAGCCTTAGACGAAATACTAAAACCAGCTGTATGGGTTAAGAAAAAAATATGAAACGGTTTATTCCAAATTCAAATAAAAAGATGCAAACTCTGGATAAGTCGAAGACGAAGTAGTTAACAAATGAAACGTACTCAAAGAAAATCTGCTTCTGGAAACCCTCTATCTAAGATAGAGAACGGTAAAAGCTAAAAGCATCTCAAAATTAAAATCAAAGTAAAGTTTGGCATTTTTGTTGTCAGAATTACCAATACTTTCTGTTAAAAGCAAGGTTCTTAAGAATTTGAAAAATTTAGATCATGTCAAGAGGACATCAATATGAAAACCTTAAAGTTATCTATAATACACTATATATATATATGCATATAAGAGAAAACAAGCGAGAGGAGGCGAATTGTAATTCACTTTGCATTATTTTTTGTACCCAAAATGAGATAAACCAAAATAAATCTCTATCTACCGGTCACAGTGAAAGAGAAGATTAGGGAAAACATGTGGTACCTTTTACTTTAAACACGTTCTGCTAATATTTCACACAATTTATGATAATATCATAGCAGTGAAAACAGATTTTTTTTCATTATTAAAATTTGCAAAAGTTGGTAAAGTTAGTGGGTGTAGAAAGAGCCCTACCTCGAGAAGGTGGCTTCGGTGGTTTCTTGGGAAGAGGTGGAGGAATATCATCGCCACTGTTGGAGGAGACCGTTGGAGTGACGGCAAGAGGGTTGAAATCTGGTTCAGGCGGCAAGGGGCAAGGTGGTCGACGGGAGGGTGTTAGGGTAGCTGTCGAGTTTGTAGGAGGAAGTTTAAATCGAGAGGTAGAAGTGGCGGTGGATAGAGTGCCGCTGAAACTGAAACTCCTGCTACTGCTCGTCGAAGCATCTCCGCTGTTGAGAGAAGGGAGGTCAGGTCGTTCAGGCAGTGGTGGAGGGGTTTGGGGGATAAGGGATATTGTGGAAACTTTTCGCTGATCTGGAGGTGGACTCAGCGGAGAACCTAGAAGAACAGAAAGACGTTTCCGTTTTAAAACGCTGGAATAAAGAGTTCGGCTTGGTGCATAAACACCAACGTAATTAACATGAAGCACTACGCCTACAGATTTCATTTTACGTCCAGTCAATCATTAAGATAAAAAAATGTCATTAGAAGGATGCAACATATTTAGAAACCTTGAAACTATTACTGCCCATTACTTTACGTTGCATTACATGGCAGAAATTCATTTTCCTCCCTTTTTGAATTTTATTTCACTGTATTCCACTCACAATGCTAATAGTGGTTGTGAGAATAAAATCGCAAATTAAATAAGCGCGTATTCAACTTCTATTTCTCTTGCCTTCTCAGTGGAGACTGAGATTTGCGACAGGAAGCTGATAACTCAGGTGTTAGAGGTCATGAGATTGGGAGAGCTGAAAAACTGACCTCAAAAAGCAAATGTCTCAATCTAGATGACGTCGAGATATCTTCCCTCTGGTCATAAAGAATGTTTGAAAGGCGCATTCCTTAAATGAGCTCAGTAATGACACTCAGTCAACTCTGGATGCAAGTCTTAAAGCAGAATCCAGAGAAATGTTGATCAATATCTTTAAAATAAGACAAACAATTTGCCGACAAAATGTAAAAAGATGGCTAAATATGAATTTCTAAATGAAAGCAAAATTAAACAAAAATCTTTTCGTATGTGCGGAAATTAATGATAAACATTAAATTAGTAAAACTTACTTAAGTTCTCGTCGTCAGAAAAGAAACTCAGATCCTGAAAGAAATGGAAAAGCATTATTAATTACTTTTCAATTGATTACGATTAACGTAACATTAATGAAAGACCGGTAATTAAATGTAAGCCGATAACGTACTGGCATTTTGTTAATTTAAAATGAAGACTTCAGATATCGAGTTTTAAAATATAGATATTATTTCAGAAATATAATCCAATTGTTCATCGGTGGATTTAACTGACAGTCAATTACGCTGAAATCTACATTTTAAAACTAAGTATTCTTAATTAATTTCCTATTTTTCTACGAATCTGATATCCATCATTTTTAAAAAAACAGCACTCAGATCTGTCCAGTCAATTCTAGTCATCTCATTATTACAGAATGTCTCAACAGATTGTTCAATCATTACAAGTAACGCTTTAAAATTCGAATTATTATAAAATAAACGCGTTATATACTAAAACACATAGGATGATTCCCTCCAATGTTTTCTAGGATATGCTTCAATGAACATGCTTCTTTTTCAACCATGTCTAATAAAATACATCAAAGAGCCAAAGAGTAATGCTAGAATACTTAAAAATGAAAATCACGCATTACAATTGAAAAAATAAACTTACCTGTGGGAAGCTACCCTGCGGTCGAAGTTGTTGTTGAGCAGAGTTGGGCACTTGTGTTGCCCTCCTGTACACCCGATCAGCCTGGTAAAGACTAAAATGCGTAGAAAGAAGGTTAAACCAATTAGTTTAATTAGTGGGAAAAAACAGATACATAACTTATGGAAAAGAACAGAGTATGACAACTTAATAGTAGGAAGGATGGTTTCCCTTTGAAGCTCAAGAATCCATATTTTCCGATATCTTTCCCCTATAATGGATTTACTATTTCCTATAAAGACAGTTTCTCAAATTGTCAATTGAACCGAAAATCAACATTAATTATTTCAGTTAACCGTAATCACTTTCACAGGCTTTTGTGTTAGAGAGCACATGATCACATTTCTGCTTTAATATTAAAAGTATCACTTTTTATGACTGTGATGAAGGAAAACGACTTTAACAATCGGGCAACTATTGACCCAATATAAAGTGAACTACGTAGAATACCAAAGTGCAACTATTCAAAGATTAAAGGAATGACACAAATAACTTTGATTTGATTTGCGTGAACTCCTCAGGCAATCATCTAGGAGTTTTCACACTGAATAACTTCATGAACTTTATTAGATTATTAAAAAATTGGAAAAAGCATTAGATTCAAAAACGTGAGCAATGTATGCTGTCACTGCGCAATTCATGAAGGACTAAATATAACCTGCAGAAATTCAAATTCTGATATGAAAGCTTTATTTTCACTCATTTCTGCTAAGATAATTGGGTTTGTCACATGATGTAATTCACGCCTGTGCTTTACTTAAAAAATCTCAGTTTCCTACAATTATTTTCCGACTCTCCACATTCTAGAACATTCATTTCAGATAGCGATTGATATTCCAGGATTATGATATGTCCATCAATCCGTTTCATCAAAGTGTGTAATCCTATTCAAACACATTCATTCTGGGTTACTACTAATAATGTATATTTTATGGTGTCATTTATGCTACTCCAAACAGAGACAGAAAGAATATTTTACAAAACTTTGACAGTCATATGGAGAATTCAGTGGAGCCCACATTCAATAAACACTAGTGAGATCGGTTATATTTAAAATGCCTTTGGTAGTCTTGTATACCTTTTCAAGGCTTTAAGAAGAAGATACACATAAATCAAAATATTATGACCAGATATTAAATTGAATCAACAGAATGTTGTGGACGTAAACTTAACCAGAACTTCAGGGATTAATTCGTGATTATTGAGCTTGGAAAAGTTTGGAAATTACAAAGTGGAACTCAACTTCTAAATTTCAAATTTCAGGTAAGACTCCTGACATCGTGACTTCATTATTTCTACCTGACACTCCTCCAGTTTATCCCCTTACAGTGTTCAGATGCTATCCCACGATTAAAAATGGTTAGAATTTTGTGTGTCGCCATGGCTCATAACAAAGCAAAAACAGTTCAACTTGGGTGAATTGAAGTGGATTGTACTCTGTTAAATGTGACGTTGCTAGACTTGCCTGCTTGTTCTTGGTTGTAAAAAATGTTAACGAACTAGATTGGCATGACCGATCATAGATATAAATCAATCAGTGAGGATTGAATATGGTGAACTTGATCTCACCGGGGATTTTTGAGTCAAATGATGAAGATTGAATATTAGGATATCCCGTTTTGAACATATGCACAAATCCATTGCTCGTGAGCTAAAAAAACTAAAGTACGTAATGTTCTGACTTAATTACTTACTTATTATATATATTCCTATCTTCTGTTTCCTATTTTATTGGACTGGTTTGCTGTTCCATTTATTCTGATACCTTACCATAACTAAAATTTGTAATTTTCTGCGGTACCATGAGTAACAATAATGGAAAATTTGATACTAACCTTGGAGCTGACCCTCCAGCTGGTGTTACAACAGTGCGGATGGGACTGGCTAACTCCATTTTCTCTTTCAGCTTTGACACACTGATGCCAAACTTCATACTCATCTCATGGATCAACGCATTGTATTGCTCAATCATCGTAGACAACAGGTTGGCAATCGATCCAGCGGATTCTGAAGAGGCCTCAAAGTTCCTGCACAGCATCAGACCTTCGGCTTGAACTTCAAGGAGATGGAATACAGCGTCTGAGAGTTGTTCCGATTGCTTTTCGTCTAGAGAGTCGTCAACAAGATTTACACTGGTCTAAAAGTATGGAAGAAAATAAAATAATTTTCGAAAATAGAAAGCATAAAACACGAATTTTCAATAGCTAGTTGACGCGAACATCCACTTCTTCAACTCCTTTTTAAATGGCTAAACTATAAGCAGTTGGAGTCGATGTAAAATGCATCATCCTAGTAAGGAAATAAACGAATTACTGTGGATTTCTAAATCCACGAATATAGATGACCAACTAAAAGCTTTATGGTAATGAAGACGAACACATTCTAAGAAAATTAAAAACACAAAGAAAAAACGGAGGTAAAAAAGACGAATACTCGATCACTGGTTGATACACATGTCAGTGAAAAAACACACAGAGGTATTAAACTTTTTAATTCTATTCGAAATGGCTAACCTATAAACAGTGAGAAAATAAACTATTTACTGAAAATCTCGAAATCCAGGAAATATGGAGGGACAGGTAATAAGCAAGTTAATTAATAGCTTTGTGTCAACGGCAACGAATAGGCCATATAATAAAAAAAAGCGGATACTGAGAATCTATTCGGTAATTTTCAGAAATCGAAATGGGAACCATACGCTAGATAATCGAAAAAGGAAAAAAACTTAAATATCCAATTTTCAAACTTCAATTCCTCTGATTAGGAGGAGGGTTTTTAACAAGACGAAAGGTCCCTCTCTCGAAATAAGAGAGGAACAAAATAAAGTCACAATTTTAATCCCCTCTCAAGTAATAATAAAAAAGATTAAATTAGTGCCTACCTTGACAAATCAATAGAGACCGAACGATATCAAGACAATGAAATTAAATGGAAATGACACGAGTTTAAAATTATTTGAAAAATAAACAATACATTATGATGACAGAATATGGTATTGCGAAAGCCACTTAAAATGAGCAGAATGGCCCACCACATTGGTTAGATGTGATTAATAAAAGGAGTAGGGATCCGAGTTTTCATAAAAGGGTCGCCATGGCGCTACGCCAATACCCAAGATAGGTGTTGAAAAATGCATACCTCACTAGGCTAAGAAGTTTTTGTCAAATTTACAAATTAAAGACAGGGGTTTTCAACCCCGATAACTAGTCAAATGACATAAATTGAATCAATGCGAATCAATAAGATTTTCTATGGGCATAGGATATAAGGGCTACGAAGAGAGCTGAGCTAATATTGTTTCAGAACCATTGATTTCACATTTATAGCAGCGTTAAAGTAGGATAAACTTACCAAGAGAGCCGTCAGACCTCCACTGACAGGTGAATGAATTGATGTACTCAATTTACCTACAAAGTTGGAGAGAAGCGAGCCTGGGTTTGGACTGGAAGTTATGTCGGCAATGTTGGCACAAAGTGACCGGGACATATCCTGCACAGTGTTGATTGCATACTCCACTTTGCTCAGTGTTCGCTAAGGAACAGTAATAAATCAGTCAAGGCAAGAAGTTTGATTCCTTGATTTTGGCTAATCAAATACCTGACAAGATCCACATCGCATGCAGAAAATCAATAAGTATGGGCGCAAAGGGTGCAAGAAAAACTCGAATATACACTAAATTCTTTCGTTAGTTGCCATGTTATTTCAAGCCACGTGACAAAGAGTTGCAAAATTTGGTCCTTTGAACCATTTGGCAAAAATGAACTAAACATGATTTCCGTCTTAAATGTGTCTCTTAGAAGAAACCTCTTTGTTCTCTTCTATAATAAATATTCACGATGCTTCCTCTGTCTCCTTTCTCTTCTGTTTGTGGTTGGGTTCTTAGGAACTTCGAAGAGCGGCAGACTAGCAAGCTTTCTCTTTTCCACGTCGATGATTCCCAAAACGACAATATCTTAATAAATCCGGATATTAATAAGTAAGCTACTTCTCACTGTGAACTCGGTAAAATACATTATCCGTGGCACAGTGATCGAAGTGCACATCTATTGAGACAGAAAACACGGGATATATGCCCATTGATGCTCATCCAGTGACGCGGATGACCAAACGCCATGGTTAATTTTGACCATCAGGAAGGTTGGTAGAATGCCGGTTCTTCATAAGAGCGACCTCAGAATACCTCCTCTCTACTCAAGTCAAGTGTTGTGAACCATCCTTTTGATTTTAACTTTGTTCCATTACATAGGAGATACTAAACTCAATATCGACTTACTGTAGTGATTTCCTCGACAGGCATAAATGATACAATATTTGGCAGCTTGTCACTTAGAGTATATCGAACCTCTTCTACCACTGGCATCTCTTTTCCATCAGCCTAGAGTAAGAAAAAAAATTCCATAATAAGCTTCAGAAGAAATATTTTAACAACACAAGGGACGCACACTTCTGGACGGCTTAAAGTGGTACGTTCGGGTGAACTGTCGGACCTGATTCCACCCATAGTACCTGAAATCGCAGGAAGATGGGTTAGAATGATAGTTGTAACTATCAAACACCTTTTGAATCTTAATTTACGCTTTGATATGAGGCGATAGATTCGCCGCAGCCTCTCCTGTTGCCCAGTTAGGTGGCATCTCAGGCACCGGATGAAGGTTACCCACCAATCGAATTGTGGGTACATCATTTGTAATTTGAGTCTCCGTTGAAGTCAGTGGTTGGGGGTTATTGGTCTCCACGTGGTATTCGGGGAATTGTTCGCACAGGGTCATTTTGACTTCATTGAGTTGACTCAGAGTTCGGTAGACTACTGTATTTCCTATGAAACCGGGTGAGTCTGGACGAGTTGTGAAATGAAGAGCGTAGTACTTATAACAACACTGGTTCCTGGTGTCTCCGCTTACAAATTTTGTATAAAGCTGACTCTGTTCAGTCTAACAAGAGGCAGAAAAACAACTTAACAGCAGGAAAGGGGCGTACATTACCTCTTAGCCATTTATTATTAAGTGTCCAAATGCAATACGATATACCCTGTTCTTATTAATTTGGAATTCATTCATATCACAATTCGTAAGAATAATGTGAAGACTTTCTCCCAACACTTTATTTGCTTTACTCCCTTAACTTAAAGTAATTAATAAGCTGATGTCACCTCTAACAAGTCTTTCCAGGCGACAACTCAGGAGACCTTTACTTTCCCTTTATGGGACATATCGAGCGAGATCGTATATCTTTCAGCATTTTTATTCTTTGGTTTATTTGAAAGAAGAGTCATTCTCTTGAAACAAGATGATTGACTCAATCTTTATGTCAGAAGAATGCCTCTTTAAAAGTCAAGATCATCTATCTCAACGAACTTCTCTCTCCAAAAATAATATCGCTTTCTCTGTTAAGTTAGTGGAGATAAACAACATTCGTTTCTCCTTCTGTTTTTATGCTATACAAACTATTGTGCTTTCTCAATAATTAAACCGTCATGTGAGTTTTCCTTTGCCTTCTTTCTACCGCGCCTCGGTTATGGTAAGCACACGGTATTGCCTCAACGAGCATCTAGCGATATCGCAGTGACAGAATAGTTCCCTACATATCTTCTAGAACATTCTAAAACCCAATAATCACACTTCTCTTGCTGAGCAAGTATTGTTAAGTACCTTGATTTTATGATTAAAAACACTTTTTTCGTTAACAAAATGATTGATGAAAGACAAAACTTACAAGAATTTTGCTCAGACTTGCAAGATTAGCAGTGACATCACGATAGAAAACAATCAATTGATCGCAAACTTCAATAGCACGCTTCCAGTCACCACCTTCTTTGAGATATTTCAAAGCATCCAGAAGAAGGGCTTCTTTGAGGGTTGAAGAGGAAACGCTGCCTAATTGGGCGTATCGATCCGAGACCTCACTGATGTCTACTGGGTTAGAGGACCACTAAGAGGGAAGGAGAATCGAAATAAAAAAGTATTTGAAGTATGCATTCCTCATACATTGGATCCAGACTTACATTATACTGACCACTGATACGTTCAAGGGTGTAGCCTCGTTCAATATCATTTTCCGATTGCTCATGCAACTCTTCCAGTTTAAAGAGGTATCGAATGGTCATGTCTTTCCGCTTGATGGAATCGTAGTATGTCTTTAATGGAAAAAATAAACCTCTGGATGAGTGGTTAAAGAGTTACATATGTGAATGTCAATCCTACAGAGCTTAATCAAATGTAAACGACCTATGATGTTGCAAGCTTTGGCAGCAGCCAAAATTAGCCTGTAAAAGGGGGGGNGGGGAGGAAATCGAGAAGAAATTCACCAACCCATCAACAAAGCTCTTGTCAATCAATAACAGAAACATTTGGAATTTTGGTTTCCTAACTTTTGATTACAAAAGTTATCTCGTCATTCACTCTAGAATATTTTATACGCTTCATAACATGCGTTGGTGTTCATTGGTCATGCTTATTATTAATATCACCACTATTACCCTTGGCAGTTCAAGAATCTTACTAGTCTTAATGCAGGATATCGTATTTTGGTGTTTCCTTAATCTCCATCTCTCACCTTTGAAGAGAACGAACATCTATTTTGCTCCAACGCTTATGAACTAGAGTAGAGGAGAATATTTCCACAAATGCAATGTAAAACACAGTTCATTCCCGATTGGAATCATCGAGCCGTTAAACACAATTTCGATCATGAGCTGAAAGGTCAGTTGCTTAACGCGTTAGTTTCAGGCATAAATATTGAAGAATTGCATACTCAGACATGATAAGAAGTTTGTTTGATATGATATAAAACTCATTGCCTTATGTCTAAAGTTAAACCTGAGCTCAAATAGGAAGAACCTACATTACTGACCAAGACGAAGCGGATAGAACACAAAAACTCCCCTAAAGGTAAATTCAGAAAATATTTTCCCTGCGGTCAGCTTCATGATAGAAAAGTCTGCAGCAACTGTTATGCTAACAAAGAGGGAATGGTTTAATCAGTAGAAAATTTATACTAAATATGAATGCAACAGAAAGGGAAACCCAAATGAACAAAAACTGACATAGAATTGACGTCGCAATATGATTATAACGAAATGACAAAGGAAAATCAAAAAATTTACGTATTTAAGTATTTCAATGTGATTCTATCGAGTACAGAGTTAAATGACAATCGTCTCGTTGATTAAATACTTTTAATCAATTTAAAGGTGTCAATTTTTAACGTGGCCTGACATATTGATATCTGTTAATCTGACATTTGAATTTTTTCATGAATTTTTTTTGGTGGCGCAATCTGAGACTTGGTAGATGATGATTCGACCTTCCGTAATTTGGCTGGCGATTGTAATTTCTTAGACATTCCTAAACTATGATTATCTATTTCCCTAAATTGTCGTTCACTTTCTATCGCTTTCAGGTACATGATTCAGACTGACTTCGAACGGAAGAACATGTTCGAATAAACTTTATCAAAAGAAGATATTTAGGGCAACCCCCGACTCAATATGCTTTAAAGTAAGGTCCTTATGGTGACTTTGGAAACAATGAATGTTATTTTCTAATAATTTGGTTTAAATTTAAGATTTTACCAAACTAACAGGTGATTAGAGCGTGTCTTTGCACTTGTAAGGACCTGTTGCGGACTGATCCTCCAAATATGACATTCTTATTTACATTCCTCCTGCGTCTAAATATTGATTCCAATTTAAACTTAATTATTCAGGTGACCCAATCAGTCATTTACCTTGTCAGACCCCACTAGACTTTTGTAGCAATTTTTTGTATCCCAGCTCAAGCATGATAATAATTGTGCAATCCGATATGTTTGAAATCTAATTAAATATTAATACTATACATTTAAATATATATATATATATATATACATTGTTGGCCTGATCTTGGATTTTAATCTGGATTGGCTTAGTCCAATACGGTTTTCTAATAGGTGAATGAGGCCAAATCCATTGATATTTGTTGGCCTTCTATTATCGTAATTGCCGTAATTTTATGGTTTATCCATCTACCACGCACTTTATTGAATAAAAATTATGATAATCCCAAACTAACTTAGAGATAAACCGGCCCTGAATTCATTCTATTTGCAGATAAAAACTTGCAATTTCACGGTTATCGCAATTACCATTCGATTGTTAACGAAATTGAAAATCTTCTATGAATAGTATCAGAACTTATTCTCTCATCTAACTTTCAGCCAATACGAAAAAGAAAGTGTTGATAACTGTTACATACCCTCAAATTATTGATTGCCAACATTCCACTGAGTTTCGATCGTCTCGTAATAACCTCACTATATTCCCAGAGGTAATTGATCTGCTTAATCAAATCACTCAAGATACGGATCTTCGATTTTTCTGCTGTGAGGACCAAGTTTGAGGGAGAGAGCCTGACGGGAGCACCACGACGCAAGCCAAAGGAGGTTCGACGACTCAAATTCTCAACTGCACCTTCGGGGACTTCAGCCATAAGGAGGGCTAGCATTTCGGTGGAGAATTCTGGAAGCGCCCAGTTCATTACACGATCCACTTCGCGAATTAAGAAAGGTTCGGCGGCTAAGGGATTTACTCGAAGCATGTCGACTAGGAGTTTAACACAGATTTTTCGAAGTTCTAAGGGAATAAAAACAATAATGTTGGATACAACTCTTCACATTGACAGAGTATACCGATATACTGATTTCACAAAGTCAGCCTCATAACGAATTGTGATTTAGACAGAACTGAAACAACCTAGAGAAAACAGAATTAAAGTGGAGTGGGACTTCATTAACTTTATTGTCTGCTTCCACGCAACTCCCTAGACTTCATGCCACAATAAACTACTTATTTGTTGCTTGTGTTTAAATTTTTGCCTGGATTGTGTATTTTTTGCCAAAATAGAAATAACAATCAACATAGAGTAATAGCACACAGATCTTCAGAACTCTTTTCAGAATTTGAAATGTCAAGCCTTATTTGTTATTAGCTTAAAGAGGCGATTACTCGGGCATAATAAAATTGATATAACTTAAGTTATTACACTTAGTTTATCCAATAGGGAGGGATAAAGGCAAGAGGGTGATCCAGCAACGAGTCTAGAGTTATGTATTCAGCGGCTGTTAAGCATTAAAATTTGTCTATGAAGTGATACTAAAATCTGTGGATAAACAGACTTCACTACGAAAGCTTAAAGCCGAGCTCTTTCTTAACTATGGCAAAGTAAGAATGAGCTGAAAACAAGAACATATGTTGACAATCGTTGCTATGCATACTACTGAACATGAGCTCAAGAAGAAGTGTGATCTTTTGTATAGCAATAACACACAAACCCCTACCTCAAGGTACTTGAGTTTTCAAAATTATATAATCCTTCGTACATCCTCAGCCAGCTTTACATTTTTAGATGTTTAAGCAGAATGTCCTATCTAAAAAGTCACAAGCTAGGTGGCAATTTTGATTAGTCACATACGACGGGGTTCGAGAATAAAGATCTATCAAAAACGGTAGATCGGTAAAAAGCTCACCATGAGAGATTATATATTCAAATGACTGCTATTCCTGGATTTTTCCCTCTTTCAGTTTCCTATTTTAGAAATATTAAAATGATAACGCAAGTGAAAGAAAAGGTGAACCTAGTTTCTGAAATGTCCCCACACTGTTCAAGCAGTTAAGTAAACACGGTCTTCATAGAGCCCATGAAGTTATGTTCCATTATTTCTGTTATGAACATCTGAAAACAACGCTTTAACGTTTAGTGTCAATATAAAAGGGTTACCAGAATATTATGCAATTGATATTACCTGAAACCGGTTCCGTTGACACATTCATAACTGTCGGAATAAAGAACTCCATATACTGAGACTGATACGGTTGTCCCACAGCTTGCCAAAGTTCTTCAAGAAGCTTCCCTGCCAGCACTCTCAAATCTCCTAGACATCCATTAGGCAAGCGAGGTGCCGTCGCAACCATAGTCACGGTGGGCAGCTCCTCCAACCATAGATGAGGTTGAGTGGTAATGAAACTACCCAGGCAACGCTGGAGTGACTTGATGAGCAAACGAGATTTGAAGTGGCTTGGGTCAAGGCGACCAGGAGTGTTGCACATGAAGAAAGGCTGTAAACACTCCTCAAATATAACTCGTATAGTCCTGAGCTCAACAGTCGATTGGAGAGCCAACATCTCAACCCAAGGCTGTTCGCGGTTTGATTCAGCGGAGAGGGGAGTGACAAGGTGTGTTGGGAAGTTGTGATACTTGAAGAGTCTGTCAAAAGAATGGTTTAAAAGTTTGTTAATAACAAACAATGAAGAGTGCTTTCATAGTTTGGGTTTGTCTAGTAATCAGTTTAATTGATAGGGATGTATTATACACTCGACTATATACTGCATTAAGTTTCGATTCAGTGATTTCCGATTTATTCCTTTAGGAGTACTATATATTTAGGTAAAGGAAAAATCTATATGAATTAATATTTCGATGATCTTTAAATGTGCTTTCATTTTTTGACTAAATCGGAGAAGAGCAATAAAAAAAATACCCATACTCTGATATTTTAATGGAGAATAAATTCCAAGAAACCTCACCAAATATGCGACACTACTATAAACTTAGCTAGCATTTTTCAGCATTCACGTTGACTGGACTACAGTGAGGTCTATTATATTAAAGGTATCTAAGCCAGCATAAACTAAGTGATCTTTAATAGAAAAAGGGAAAAATTTATGGGGATAGGATAACCAAAAATTCAATTTTATCAGAGAGTTCTTAAGCTTCAAACATGGCGGAATTAACCAAGGGGAATGAAGTAAGATGCCCTATGCGTTTACGAAAATTACTCTTGAGTCACACTCCCATGAAAATACTTTTATGAGCCTATGACTCAAGCTCCTATCTATCATGTCTGGATGAGTTTATTGATTCTCCTCTTTTTTCTGTAACTGTCCCACTTCATTTAAAGGTACACCTGAACTCATACCCTCGTGCACGTCATTGTCCAAGTCTTAGTATTTCCACATACACACTCCGGTGTTTTATCAGCTTATACGCTTTCCTCTCCTCTTTCCCTCATTTCCCTTTTAGTCTCCCGAATCCTCACCGAAATTTATTAAATATACTTTAACTAACGTAACTCCTTGTGTTGTAATTCTTGGAACTGTTGTTTGTTGTTAACTACTAGTCATAATTCCCAAATTGGTGACCTCGGTTCTTGTTACCTCTCCAACAGGACAAATCCTGAAAGTTGAACTTGGAACAGTAAACAACGAAGAGAAAGAGCTCAAATCAATTATTATGGAAATTTCTCATAACTGCGTCTCTAGAATAAAATTTACAACTGAAATAAAAACAACTCCATCAAAAGGCACTCTAAAGCTCATAGTATGAACAAACATTTAGACATCATTGTATACATTCTATTCTGTTTTTTTTGCAATGCCGATAAGTAAAATACAGTCTATTTGATTTTAAGTGGATCCTAATCTTGTAAACATTGCTTGCCAATTCTGACATCGAACTTACCGACCATTACCATGGAGACCTGGGTAAGCAGGCCAGGAATGGGACAGTAGGAATATGAAGAAGAGTTCATGAAGGAAATCCACTGTGTCAGTGAGTTCCAGACCCACACAAGTGGTGCAGATACAGTTCAGACGTGGCTGACTTCTGGGAGTGAGGAGAACCTTCCAGTCTGATGGATGCAGCTGTTGTAGAATGCTCGTGAAGAAACTCGCCAAGCAGCCCTACATAAGAGAAAGAAGAAGAAGGAGCAAATTTAAATTTAAAATGTATATAATTGAGAGATTTTAAGGTCAGGCTGCAATAAAGCCTTCACTTTCTGGTTGACTACGAAACATCAAATTAAAAATGAGACTGTTATCGGAAAAACGGTGAAGAAAGACTTTGAAGGGAGCAAAACTGAACCGTTCAAGAGGTAATGTCTAGTCTCAAAGAAATTTATGAATGAGAGGTAAAACGCCAATGTTTTTAATTGTATGCGAATGTTTTGTAAAGATGAACGAAGTTTGTCAATATTAAAGATTGAACCACAGTACTATGAAATCGACAATTTTGAGGTTTACAATAATTTTCTAGGAGCTTTCAAATTGATGGAAATAAAATATGCTGTCCTTCTAAAAGACATTTTTAATTGTTCGCAAAAGTTAACCCCGAAAATACGAGGAAACGCCTGAGTGTGTTCACAAATTTGAAGAGGATAACTGATAAAGTAACTATAAAACTTATTTTCTAATTTATTAATCATATGGGAGAAAGGATGATATTAACTTGTCTTAGGATAAGTCGTAAGATTATGCCAACTAGGGAACGACCTCGAAAAAGTGAACCTTAACATTGTACCGCATTTATACTTTTTTGCGAATGAGGAGGTGGGGGGATAGTGGAAAATAAGGATAAATAGTCTACATTCCAGTAGTAATGGCACTGCTATTTTTAATCAAGAACAGTAGCACCCGAAATGCAGGCTGTCGAAGTCAGACTACTTGCAAGCGATTAAGTGAACGGCATGTTAAGCGTAAAGTCCCGCTAGTTCCCTCTTCAATGCACTAGAACTTGAAAACTATGAATACTATTTTCCAATTCGCATGCTCAAAACGGTCCTCAAACAAATGAACATATTACAATAAGTGTTTGATGCCTATAAGGTATTATTTTATACATTCCAACTACTGCAGCCGGCAAATGTGAATGACCTTGAATACTAATGGTGAAACTAAAAATATCATCAGTTAGACACAAAGTGGATCGATGCTTCAGCCAAAAGGGTAAATATTGAGATGTCCAAAAGAAATCCCTACACTAAATCCTACGAGAAACGGAACAAAGCCAAAATTGGCACTTTGTATTTCAATGATAATCCCACTCCAGAAATTCTTTAAATTGAAAAAACTTTCAAAAGCTATATTTTTGTACATTTATTTTTATAACTATTCACGGCACCGTAAAGTAACTTAAACAGAAGGGATACACTGGACAAAAGATTTTTTCATTAGAATATTTCACGTAAATCTCCCATCCTAGTCATTATTATATATTATATGTCAAGAGTAAACAGACAAATACATAATGGAAACTAAAATAATTTCCTAGGAAATAATTAAATAACGATATAATAATTTAACGAATTCAAATTTAAAATACATTTCCGATTTATTAATTTGGAATTTATTTTAATTTCAGTTCAAAGTAGGCATAAGAAAACCTGTACAGGATTAGCAACCCCATCTGGCCATATTGTGGTGTTCGAATTTCTTTTTAAAAACTAATCCAAATTGGACACAGTAGTGGTAATATTCATACTGTGCTATTTGAACTGTTGATTCTATCTACCTATATGTCTACGTTAACCATACTTGACCCCATTTGTGACCTCTCTCCTAGTTGTGACCTTATGACTAACCCGTACTGTAAACCTGTAAACATGGCTGTGATGTACATCTATCCCCATTAAATAAATTCGTATCCTTCAAATGCATTACAAACTTCCACTTTTTAAAGAAGCAAATTCAAAATTCAGCAAATACCAAAACAGGTTGAAGATAGAGGAACCGTGCTTTAGCAGGCGATTGGGAAGCCAGTAGAACTTGTCCCGAAGTAGGCGTTAATTCCGATGATGCTGGTCGAGAATTCTGTGCTGAGGAAGCCGTTCGTTGCAAAGCTATCAAGATTCTCCCGTACTCCCTCATGACCCATCTCAATAAACCCTGTTTCACGAACAGCTCATGGAATTCAGCAGGGGTAGAATCAGAACAAGAGTGATGAGAGACATTCACTGTCTCCACAAACCGTTCCATGAAGAGAGTGAGGATATTACAGAAGTACGACATCATTGAGTTGGTCTCAGATCGGCATGGTTCCAATGTCTAAACAGACAATAAAAGAGTTAGACTACCGGTATCAATAATAAGGTTACCAATTTAAGAATTAGATTTTACAATATCAAGATTTGTAGAGAAGAGCCTTTTTATATTGGTAATTATCGGGGGCACGAGAATTCTCCGACATGCTGTATCCTCCATAAGAACAGATCGAAGACATCCGCTGAGAATGTTGTGATTTGGCAAATTCGGGCATTGAATAGTTAGTTGAACTAGACGTTCCAGGTAATCAGTTAGACTACTCCGTGGATAAGCACGAGCCAAAGGGTCAATCACTTCTGAGATGTGCTTGAAGATATGACTCTGGAAAGAGGAGGAAAAAAGGTCAATTAGGAAGTATTCAAATATGCGATAGGAATAAAGCTTAGAGTCATGCTATGCACGAAATAATATCGTCTTTCTGACAAGGCTTAAAAGTAGGCGCGAAAAAACAAAATGCTTCGGAGAAAAGAGAGAGAGGTAAATGCATCTACAAGAGCGCACAAGAGGAGCTATGTATGTTTTCAGAGACGTAAAAAGGCTGTGAGAGATTTACTTTATGACAGACCTTTGGCTAATTAATGAACAATGATAGAGAAAATCAAACCCATAAAATCAGACAAACCGCAGACAAAACGTACAACCAAAATCTGTCCAAATACCTCACTCAATTCAACCCGACTAAGTCTAAAAGCACAGCTTTATTAAGGTAGTTTTCTTCACCTAGAGGTGATATAGAACAGGGACTTACCTTTAAGAGTTGATCAACTCCAACTGCAGCTACTTTCAAAACGATTTCAAAGAACTTGTCCACAGTGTTGACGAACTCTTGCTCCGCTTTGAGGGCTTGTGCGGGGTTTTCATAGCTCAGTTTCTTCATCTCTATTTCCTGAAAGAAATAAGAGATTGAAGTGATATGAGTAATCTGAAAAATCTGGATTCCATAAGAATGATATTTCATATATTACGTATTCACTGACACTATAAATAAACAAGCTACAAGTAGCATTTTTAATAGAGATTTTTCACAATCAATAAAATTGTTTAATTCTTTAGTATTCAACTCCAATGTTCACATAATGACATTTCTTAATATGCCGAAATTGGCATGAACCGATAAAGCTCAGTTGCATTCAATAGAAACTAAGTATTTTGATATTTAATGCAGATAGACTTCGAAGGCAAAATATCGAAGAACTTGCCTCGAATCATGAAAGCTGCGCCTATTAATTGCAACCCAGTTCTTTAGAAGCAGTACTTCAACTTAAGTTAATAATCTTCAGATAGTGAACTATGACTGCTTTCCCCTGCCAAATTCAAAAGTTCAATCGTAAGAGAAATGAGGCATAACAAAATATGAACTCTGTTATTGAAGAAAAGGGCAAATAATTTTAGAGAAACATCGAATAGAAAAAGACTCTTAAGATATGGTTTTCCATCTCAAATCAGGAATATGAGTGACTTCGAAGTTTGTAAAATGCAGAAAAAAAGCGGAAAAAGACCTTCGCTTTTATACTAAAATGAAAAATGAAGTGCAATCAATATTGTTAAAAAGGAAAGTGTTTGAATTTTTCCTGCATTGTTTTGATAGGCCTCGCCTACTTATAAGTAATTCATAAAAATTTAGCACCTAGCATTTCCCCTATGTTCTTCAGAACTATAAGAAATAGCAAGGTAATTAATGACGTGTAAAAATGGATATTTTCCATTGCATTTGGATTGAGAAAAAGAATTTCAAAAAATAGAAGGTACTAAGAATTGTCTCTTTGTAGATAATAACTAGGTATAGTTGCCTAAAGTGGCATTACCATTTTTGACCAGATAGGCTTAGTATAAAGGGATGGAAGGAGTTTTAGGACTTACTCTCGATTTGGCAATTATTTTGAACGCCCAAAAGAAAGTTGTGCAGATCTTACTGACATCGATATTACCCCCATCTGAAATTTGAGCGATGGAAGAATTGGCCTGAGGTGGTAGACATCTTGAGAGTAGATCAATGAAGACTTGAAGATAGTTGAGATGTAGAGTGGAATAAGTGAAGATGGGACTCTCCAGATACTTGTTCAGCAACTCTGAAGCAGCCACGTTATTGTGCAACTCCCGGTAGATTCGAGCTAGAAGGGCCGCTGTGAAACGATTCAACTCCTGCATGTGAACATTCGAGTCGGCAGTATCGTCGGAAGAGAGGATTTGTAGCAAGGCATCGATCAGCTGAATGCGGAACTATAGTGAGAAAAAGAGGCTTCTATTATAGGTAAAGGACACTGGAATCGTTGTCGATTTCGTAAGCAAGGTATATGACTTTGGCCAAAGGGTCACCCTTATTACACATACTTATGCTTAAGTTGACAGTTTTATTAGCATCACATCAATTGAAATTAATAGCTAGAATCAAATATTAGATGAAATTGAATAAGTTATACCTAAGAAAAAAATTGATAACTTATTATTAATTATTAGAGATATTGTTCATTTTTTTGAAATTTGATAAACTGAAATTTGCTAAATCCCGTGTTACTATTGAATTCGGGTGGATTGGGGCCATTTTTAAGACTAATTAGGTTATAAAACCGGATTTCGTCCCAAAATTCAAACTTTGAGATTCGACTTCTTTGAGACTTCGACCTGAAGTTATATTTCAGGTTAAATGCGAGGTAATCTGCCAAAGAATAATCGGTTATCACCAGCTAAGAAGTTTTTTTATATATAAATGACGTTCAAAAGCATTATAGTTAGACGACCAGTAAAGGAGGATTACAACTAATAATCCGGATGTAATGCCACTAGTAATCGAATATTTTCGGTACACATGCTCCTTCATCCCTCTTGCACTGGCTTATTGACTTGGTTTCCAAGTTCGTGTCTGGAAGCATAACTACACCATTGCTGCATAACCAAATAACCAGACAGCCAATAAATTCCCATATATTCTAATCTAATATACCAATTTACTTTACTTTACATTTATTTACTTTCTTAAATAAATGTAATTTGTCGCTTGAATTACAACTCTTCTTTCTATTTAGTCTGAGCGATTGTAGACATAGTTAGCCTCAGTTACATTCTAACACTGTATCAGTGGTCACCCTTCACTATGTCAGTGACTTGATATTGAATATGAAATAAGACTGGTCGTTGCGTACCTTTTTCAACTCGCTCTCCTTTTCCGCATGAGTAATTAGGAGTTTCAAGCAGAAAACAACGTCCTCCATGTTCTCGCGCCACGATAAAACTTTGGCAAGGTGCTCTACAAAAGAGATTAAAAGAAATATAAAATCGAGTTGGAGGGATTAATATTGCAAGGGAGGCATACTTTAACTGACTAGGGTGTTATGACTAAGGTAACAAGGGAACAAGGGACTTGGCATAAGTAAAGAAAGCTTAATGCCAAGATGAATGAAAAGCGGCTTCCTTTAAATTTACCCAAATGTTTAAACGCTCAAGAACGTTTCACTTTATCGGAAGATGGATATTCAAGTAGATATTCTGGTGCATCTATCGGGGATGGATCGTTACAGAAGTACATGCTCTGGTCGATGTAAAGATTGTCATAAAATGTCACACAGAACTCAAGACCAGAGGTTTAATAATGGTCGTGAGATAGGAAAGTATAAGTGGTACTAATTGCTACCTGAATACGAATGAGTCCCGTTAGCTTAAAAATCTTCAAGTGGATACAACAAGCATGTAAAGAAGAAATTTACCATGCAATCACTCTTCTTATTTTTTGTGCCTCCAGTTGCGAAATTTCACATAATTATCCCAAATCCAAGGCTGCTTAGCGAGATGAAAAGAAAATTTTTCCATTAAAATAATTTTCAGGGGTAAATATTACAATCCGAGGCTGAAAAAAATGCCAAAATATAGAGGCAGCAATAAAGACTCTTTTCAACGTACTAGAACTTGAAAACCATGGATCCTATCGTCCAATTCGTACGTTATGTCCACCATCATTAAGGCTCATGCTTAAGTTCAACACGAATTTCAAATAAAACTTTAAGTTATATGTGTTCTTCTCATGTTCCTTGGTCGAATTATTTGATTTTTGACCAAGGGAGCTACTTCTTAATCTCTATTAAATAAGAGAAATCTAGTTCAGATATGCCACTTCAACAGTGCGTGTTCCAGGTCTCTTTTCAAGTAAATACTGTCAATCTGATTATGTATATTTATTACATGGTTTATAAGTACTGCCGCCGGTACCCATCATGCACCATTTATAATTCATTTTAAGTGTTTTTGAACTGACTGTTGAATTACTGATAAGTATACGCCTAATTGTTCATTTCAGAAATGCGCGTAATTAAATCGCGCACAAGCACGACTAGAGAGATTTGGCCTAAGCGTAGTGTTTATAAAAATCCAATGCAGCATTTATTTATTTCAAACTCCCATTTATGCAGTGTCGAACTTTCTAGATTGCATTTTGTTATAAATTACCTATCAAATTAGGCCTCCAACAAACGCAGAAATCAGTTCAAATAGATGAACCATAAGGTATAGATTATGAAAACACCACACCCGTTGATCAGATAGATTATACTATATTGAGTTCTGTCAATATTATATGGCATTATCTAAATGTACGGGAATATCCATTACTAATTTGACATAAAGGCTTTTAAACTCAGACATTGCAATAAAGATAATTTCAATACACTTTACTGGTCAGATTGCACTCGTTCAGATCTCAACGGCAAACTTTCATAACTTGGAACGATCAGTTGAAATACATGTTTCTGGAATATTTATTAGTGGCGTAACATTTCGCAAAATCGGATTTAGCAGGATCGATGCCCATTTGCTTACAACCAGTGAACGGTTGACTAATCATACCAATTAAAATTTGGTCGAGAGAGGTGTATTAACGGGAGACTCCAGGATGCTAGTTATCTGTTGAAGAGGAGCATCGAAAAACACCACTCTTCAAAGAAATCGGAAATAATACACGTTTTATAATCCTTAAATTGAATTTGTTTAAGAGCATCTTCTTGAAATTGATCGAACGCAAATGAAACAAGATTTCGAAAACCGGTTCACTTTCTAAGCACCCTTCTTTTCTCTCATCTAGAATCCCATAGTGGTAATAAACGAAAGAACACATGAACAGATTTCAGCCTCTTAGATTAGTAACCCAAAGGATTGCAGTACTATATTCTGCCTAAGCCCCTCGAACCTGAGAGATAAATTCAGACACTCCTCAAATTCACTTAAAGGATCAGCGCGAGTGCCATAACTGTGGGAACATTATATGGATGTGATGCAATCTGATAGTGAGTGATAACGCTTTAGAACGCTCACGTAACAAACTCGCTTAGAGAGCAGAGATAAGATATTTCCTTGATCTGGGCAGACCTCGATCCCTTCTCTTCTTTTAAACTAGAGCAGAAGAATTGATGGTGAACCCAACGACGACATCATATATTGTGTTATTGCCATTGTAAGAAAACTACTAGGATTCTCTTTACTGGGGAAAAACTATTCAAACTCAGTTCTCGAATGCCAAACGAGAAAACTCATGAGCAAAGCAAATAGGAAGTAGTATTGTAATATTAATTTATGTAACTTAATGAGTTACAATTAAAGGTAGATGTGTCTCCAGTGGTCGAAAGTATACTATTGCTCCTAGCTATAAAACAGTATTAAATGGTTACACTGCATGCAAAAAATAACCTCGCAATAAAGTAATGATATTTGCGTACATTAAATAAGCAATCAACTCGATTAAAGTCGTGATAAATTCCGCGAATTAAACGATAAATTGCATAAATTTCAAAGTCCGAAAATTAACAAAAGGGCAGTGATAATGATAACACATTTGCTTAAAAAAGAGATATGACCCTATTAGGGACTATCGTTTAGTTCAAATAAGAAGGAGAAGGTTTAGATTCTTGATTAACACACTAAGCATGTCTAAGAATGTACAGGATCTAAATTATGGAGCAAGATAATTACAGGAATACTTCACGGGAGCCTAGCAGTAAAATACAGACTGGTTAAGAGATTTCAACCGGAAATATGAAAATTTACTTCTTCTACAAATAAATAAAAACGAAAGAAATAATTTGCAATTGAGTAGTTGAGTGACAATTTTGAAAATTAACCGCATGAACCAAGTAAACATTCTCACAAGCTTATATTGTTCGGCAGAAACAAAAGTTAAGAAAACACGGTTAGCTCGGCATCAATAGTCGATCAACACAAATTAGAAACAACTGAGGAAAATTTCAAATATGGTTTTCCGCAAAAGGATTTGAAGAAGTGATTCTATTGAGATCAAGAAAGCGATTAGTGGTTAGGAAAGGGAGAAAAATCAGTTCAGAAATAGAGGACTGCTTCATCTAACACTTATCAGAATAAATCGAAATGCCATGACAATTTAAGATAAAGAAGTCAAGATAACGGTAAATGTTATGAGTTTCGTAATACTGAGAGAGGTGAAGCCATAATTTATGGACACACTTATGTTAGTTTGCCTTAAGTAAACTCTGGTGAGCACTACCTGCTCTTGACTATTAATAGATACGACTAAATCGACGTGGTTTGAACAAACACCGAAATAAATTTACAGATCAACAAGCTGAATATCATGGACATAAACTCACCCATGCACTTGAGAGTCAAATGGTGAAAGCCAAACAATAGGACATTTTAAAGTGAACTCTTCTCTTTATGAGTATATGGACAACTCAACAATCAGGAAAAGAAATAGGCCTCGTGATGTCTTGCCTTCACTACCTACTTAATGTCGACCTTCTTCCTCTTATTGCTGTTTCCCTTATTTGGATGCTTTTCCATGATTGAAAATTGTAAATTTTTTTGCTTGGTCTAAACTTCATTCGACGACTTTAAATGAAGATCGACAGCCGATGGATAGTTACTGAGCTTGAGACCTCTTAATAGTCACAGTTATGATTCACGTCTTTTTGTTAGATATTTGCAACAGTAACTTAATGGCGCAGTTCAGAAGACGGCATTCTCGAAAATAACGTAGGTCTAATAAAGCAATCTTTAGGATCTGGACCAAATTAGACTTGATACTCCCTCAGAACTAACGATCTTGTAAAGGCTAACAAGATATAAGAGCCTTTAAAGAGTGAGAAGACAAAGAGTTGGAAAAGTGGAAATGGATGAGGGGGGAAGGGAGGAAGGAGTAGAAGGAGGAATTGGGAGAAAAAAGGAAGGTGTCAGTACTGAGGGAGGACAGGATTGTCAGGATCAAGCGAAATAAGGTAAGATAAGGCAGTTGACTGATTTGACCGAACGAGGATACGTAACTATCTTTATTAAATGAGAAAAATAGAACCTACACGTATTTTTCTTGTGTTAATGAACTCGGCCCCCGAAAAACTGAATCAACGGCGCAGTGCAAGTTGTTGACAAAATAGACACACCATTTTTATCATTAGACGAAGTATCATACATACCCTTTTTTCAAGAAAACAACCAAGAATGAATGGAATGTTGAATATGCTTTCTAAATTTAGCACATGGGAAAAGTAAAAGGGTATGGGCATAGACATTACAGCTACAATTCAATTGACAATAAATGTAGGCCTTCGACATGAACAAAGGAAACTCCTAAGGAGAAAAGTGATAAGGAGTGGCGAAAAAAGAGTATAATCCAGGCCTCCACTGCGATAGATACCCACTGAGACGGTATTATGACAATAGTTGCACAAATCCAATAAAAGGACGCGGACTCAAACAACGACCTTATTAAAAAGAAATCACGATTACTCGTATATCTATGAATTTACAGAGTTGAGAGTTTGGTTAGAAATTAATGTTGAAGTGACAAGAGCATAACCGAAAAAACAAGCGAACGATAAATGAATTCTGTCAGGGGGTATCGAAGAAATTCGATCCTGCTTCCTTTTACCTCTAGCTTGCAAAAATCTTCAGCACTATTTAGAAAATGAACAGATAAGAGAGGAAAGTCCTATTTAAACCACTTCCAAGAAAGGAAAGCCATTTTAGAGAAAGAATGTTACAAGAATTGAGTTTCACAAATGTTTGTGGAAGATGGTCGATTCTTCTGCTTACGGCAATCCTCGCAACACCTAAGACGAAAAACGAAAAAATACATAAATACCAACGGATACCGTATTATTGACCCAGATATCCAGCAGAGAACCGTCTCGCTAAACGAACAGATCATTAACGTTTATGGAGAGCGAAAAAGGAACAAATAAGGATAACAATTTGAAAAGTGGAGTGACATCTACCAATGAAGGGAAATCAGATTTCAGGTTACTACAAATAACACGAACTAATTTCTGATTTCATCATTCACTTTTCAATCAAATTTAAGAAAAGAGAGAGACATTCAACTGATTTAAATTTGATTTATTCACGAAGAAGGAATAAAATTTAAAGGAGGAAAATTATGCCTCTTTATCCAATTAAAGTCCATAGGCTCATCCGAACCTTAATAAGGCTTCAAAACATGAGATGAATATGGGGTGGGTTTCACTTCTCATGAACACAACGAAAAACTCAAAACACAGAAGAGGGTTAGTCTAGACATAATTTTGAGAGAATATTGCGACGAATATGACTCATGCCCTAGACTTCTCTTGGTATTGACTACTACCGATCGTTTAGACAAATCTCATCCACAATTTGCTTCAATTCGCAAAGCATTTGCGGTGCACTAAAATCGATAAATATTTCATCTAATTAAAGCAACACAAACTACAACAAATCAATCAAAAAGAGGAGTACGAAATGAGGACTCATCTACCACCTACAGTTTCCCGTTTAAAGCCCATTAAAATCAATAAACTGGTTGCTATTCGGGCTCCAATTGATTTAATAAATCGATTAAGAATTAATTGATGACTGACCGTCAGTGGTGTACTGATTGCTGCATAGAAGAGTTGTGATATTTAGCGTGTCCGGTTGTTTACTTCCTCGGCCAGTGAAGCTGTTTGCCATCGAATTGAGCAGAGATGCAGCTACAGAACCATGTCCGGAGAATCCATTCTCTGCCTTGCTGCCAAGACCGGAGCTCTTATTACCTCCACTGCTACCCGAACTATTGATACTACCCACGCCGACAAAAGCTATCGACTCCTTCTGTAAGTACTTGCACTCGGAGATTTCCTGCTCATCCATCTGAAATTAAAATCAGGGAAGAGATAGAGATATCTATTAACTATCTATTATTAATATATAGAACAGACTACAAAATTTAAAGAGAAATCTATTTAATTCAGCCTTAATGGTGATATCATTACTAAACGTCTATGTTACGTTAAGAGCAAAACTTTTAAGCTCATTTGGGTACAGAAGCATCATGGAAAATTCGAGATGAGAAACTCGATTAACGCCATCCCTTTCACGGATCAGACAACCAATTCGATTGACCATTCCCCAACGAACCCGTGACCTCTGACTTGGCGGAAGTGCACACGTCTAGAGTATATTTCCATGCCTTGAGATGAAGTGTTAACAACAACTTCGGGTAGTGTGAGAAGCTATTCTACAACTGCTCTTCTGAGAAACTTGCATTGTAGTACCCTTTTTGGTTGGTCACCCAAGCGGCTGGATAAGCATCGATGGACATTGATCTCGTGACCTCTAGTTTTGGAGATGCGCACGCATATAAATTTTGTAGTTCTATCGTACAGAAAATTTACCATATTTATGTCCCTTTAATAAAGGGTATATTTCCTAACAAGTAACTGACGAGTAACCACGTGTAGTTTGAATTCTTTAGTACAAAAACTGAATTTCAGCAGTTTAAGGGTGGAAAAAGTGGAAAATCCTATTTAATTGACACAGTGATTAACGCGCTTCTCCGTGAAGTTCAAGGTCACGTACTCGACAAGAGTGACAAAATGTAGGTTTCTCACCACCCCTTTACTTGAGATGAGTGAAGAAAAACACTTCTCTAATCGAAATTGAGAGTTATGTAATTGACACTTGTCACTTAAGAAGAGATAGATGCTGTTATTTACTAGACTAAATTTTTTATCACAATAAAATCGATTACAAAATGGACTGTAATATCTAAGGAAAGTAAAGCAAAGAGAGAAGTAAATTTGATCGAAAGTAGTCAAATGGGACCAACAGAAATTAGCACTTGTATGAAATAAAGCAATAAGCACAAAAGAAGTATAGGATTCGCTCAAAAATGAAATGCTTGTACGAATAAACGTAAATAAATTGACAAAACTAAAAAACTATAGCCGGAAAAGTAAAAGATTAGTAAATATCTGAATACTTTGCGTATATGAACGATATTATATTTCACTGATTAATAGTAAATGAAACCCAATAATAAATAACTGAAATCACTGACAATTTCCTTTCATTAACATGCGAATTATTACGAACACGTAGGGACGAGCTGACTTGATCTCCAACATTTAAATATTAAACGAAATTTCATGTTGATGATAAATACAATTGCGCTATTAGTTAAATCCCTGTTTGCTTCCATTTTTGTCCTATGTAAACACTGCAACTCTATCCACTTCCTATAATCCTACTTAATGATATTAGTTTGGACGTCTTGATCGATAAATTCATGTTTCACTGTTATCAGTGTGAGCCTTCTTTTCTCACATCTCGAGTGTAGTGAGGATTTTCGAAATATGAAGATTTAAGCGTCGTTAAGAAATATTGTATGGCTCAAATGCAAGGCTATTTAAAATATCCGAAGGCTAAAGAAAAGGAGGGTTAAATCATTGTCACTTATTTATCAGTTCAGATAAAGAAAGATAAGTGCGGCGATGGTGCAACGGTTAATGTGATCATCTGCGAAGTCAGAAGTAATGAGTTCAAACCCCATCGGTGCACACCCAGGGAACGGGATGGCCAACCGCATTAGTTAACTCTGACTATTAAATGAGTTGGCAATATAAAAGGGTCTCATCATAGAGGCTTCGTGATACTACGTCCCTACCCAAGGTGAGTGTCGGAAAAAGTTTACATAAATGGGCTTCGGAGTTACGAAGAAGATTAAGAATACCGATCTAAATCTATAATATTCATTTTGTTTGCATTTTTTCTGCCACTTT
This sequence comes from Hymenolepis diminuta, assembly GCA_900708905.1. Lineage (NCBI taxonomy): Eukaryota > Metazoa > Platyhelminthes > Cestoda > Cyclophyllidea > Hymenolepididae > Hymenolepis > Hymenolepis diminuta. The sequence goes on along the minus strand of CAADRB010000038.1, from coordinate 36,324 downwards.
CTCCACAGGTAACCAAGTTAGATAATGTTTAGATTTATCCAGGTGACTGACTGCCTAGGCAATTGCAATAAACTACAATATAGAGAGGTGTCCAAGGTGCTAATATTCGTAAGTAAATGCAGCAGAGACGTGATGTAGCATTATTAACGATGATCGCAATGTTAGGGAGAAAAAAACAAGTCAACAGCCTACAAATCAAACGAGCGTTAAATAAAGGGGTGTTACTAATTGATTGCTACTGCTAATTTGGATCACGATCCGAACGGATGTGTGTGCGTTCAGGTAATAAACAACTATTTTGCGTTCACAAGTTTGTCGGTGGTTGTGACAAATGGTTAAGTATTCTATCACCCTACAATCGAGAAGCGGGTATCAATGGACACGACTATTTACCATTTCGAATTATGACATTTGGATAAATATGTGGCTAACTGATGGGATCATCCTACCAAGTCCAACCAGACAAGCGTTTCCAAACACTTCCCCTGGGTAGAGGGGTAGTATCAAGAAGCTCTCTGATGAAAAATTGGAATCTTATCAACCTGTGTATTTGTCAGACTTAACTGGAGCGAATAGCCGTTCTTCTCACTGGATATGACCTGATGGGCCACCGACGCACCATTAATAGGGTAGTGATGTTTACATATAACGAAATCCAGTCAAACAGGGGAAATGGGTTGATTTGGGTTAAACGTTAATCAATATTATGAAATTACTTTTAACATTTAAATATGGGGTCAGATTACAGCAGGTTACTACATCCTGAAGGAAATGAACTCGAAAAACCTAATATCACACTGACAGCTAAATAAGCCATTTAATTGAAAATCATGATACATTAAGCTATTTTCTGTTGGTGGCGCATTGGTTACCGTGCTATGCCAGAGTTAACGGGTTCCATCCCCATCGGCGCACACCCATTGATGTGGATGGCAAACCACTGGTTAAGTCCAGCTAACATAGGCGACAGAATTCGAGTCTTTCACCAGGGAAGCTTCATGATGCTACACTCTACCCAATATATGCGTAGGAAAACATGCTAAATGGCCTCGGGAATTGTTATTATAACAAAGATCTATTAGGGGACAATTTTTTTTAACGAGTTTGATACAGGTTTTGAAACCAAAGATAAACATAAAGCGTTGTTAAAATGGTGAATTAGAAAAAAGGAAAATGATTGGATAAAGAAGTATACCGTTTTTAATATGATATTTAGTTAGGTTTGAGGATTTTTCATTGTTTGTAGCTAAAGGCTTGAACTAACCGACAACCCTCTGATGTTGCCTTTTAACCACAATTTCTTTCAATTCTAAGCTATCTTGTATTTACTTTTCATAGTAGATTTATTTTTAAATGGTTCAGATGAAAAATCGACCTTCTAAGAAGGTTTGAAGGCAGTAGAAAACGTGAATTTGGGACATAGAAAATTGGGTAAGATTATCTAGCAGTAAATTTTTTTCATTTGACGTGGGGCGTTATTTGCTGACCAAAAAGATTTACCTTATGAATAAAGAGCGAATAATCCCCATCTTTGAGGAAAATCTGTTCATCCGCCATTCCCAACTGCAGATATGCAACTCCAAGGACCTTATCCCTCGGTTCTAAAAGATGAATAAGAGGAAGGATAATATGATAAGAAAAAGGACATAGGGAGAGCTCTAATGTTCCTTATTTTCGCTTTCAGCACAAATTAATTAATTAACAAAGCGGATGGCTCATAAAACGCCAAGCTATTAGTATTTCCACTTCACCTGAGTCGAATGAGTTCATGCAAAACAAAGATAAACAATGAGGAGAGGAGAGTGAAACACAAAGCCTACCGGATTCCGAGGTCTGTTTTTTATCCTCCTGTCGAAGATGTGAGCTTGGACTGGGCGATCTCAACCATCTCAGCTGACCCGACCTGTTCAAACTCCCACCG
>CAADRB010000038.1:13697-34056 GCA_900708905.1 Hymenolepis diminuta | reverse complement strand
TACTCTACTCTACTCTACAAAAAGCCATGCGAGAAAACATAATTAAGGAGGAGGAAGGAGCCATGCGTCTTCGTCTTGGTTGTTTACCAGAATCATAGAGAGGCTTAAACTCTCGCCCGAAAGATGAGCTAGACGATCTGAGCCAACGAAAACGTCCGCTTCGCATGAAACCCACTATTAGGGAGAATATGGTAGATTGTAAAACTGTACGCTCTCATATATACGCATGTATAAGTCCTGGGATTATTTTTCTCCTAATACCACCAAAACTTGTGTACATGAATGGGAAATGAAGCTGTGTGTGAAAAACTTACATACTTTTAGGATGATTATGCTAATTGGTTATGATTATAAAGCAAAAACTACGTTAATTGTAGGACTGCGAATGAAATGGAGTCTCCTTTAAAACTAAGCAGTGTGATTTTACCATGGTGAGCTTCGTAATTCGTATATGACCTTCTGTGGTGGTGGTGGTGGTGTTTTAACCAATGGCCGTTCCGGCTTGAAACTGTGGATAACAAAAGGCAATCAATATAACTTAATCGAACATAAGATAAATTTATGCACGCTAGTAACAATGTAGTGGAGTTAGATAAACAGGGAAACGTAGCTAACAACGATCTTAAGAATTTGAATAAAAAATAAGGTGGCATATTAAAAGAGTTAGTGTTAGTGGTAAATGAGTTTTAAACTCCGAGTGATGATTAGTTGAAAACCTACCATTGTTTTTCCCTAATATTAAAGCAGAAGTAAGCAGACAATTAATTTAATCAGATAAATTGATAAGCATTCATTAGAGCAATCGGAGACTGAATTAGTGTATAGGATCAAGCATTTAGAGTAATAAATGAAGACTCAATATAAAGCTAGGTTACTATAATTAACTCAAATCCGGTACAGTAGCTAGGAGGAAGAGTCGTGCTTTATTGTCAAGATAACTCAACTTAAGCATGAGACGTCTTCGTTTGATCAACTTCTGAATGCAAATCACTGCCGATTAGATGACAGTTTTGCAATCGCATTCTGTCTAGATTACCTGTCTAGATGTCAAAAGCCAAGAATTACAAATGACCTGAAAACCACCTGTGAAATGTGAATCATTCATCCCCAAACCAAGCCTGCATTCTATGACATTGAGTTATGTTTGTCAGTATTCTGGCGTGGTGTTACACAACAAATGTTCGTGCATTCATCGCTATTTCATCGAGAAGTGACAAAATAAGAACTTTGTAAACAAAGATTAAGAAGAGGGATACAAGGTGCCTTTCTCCTGCCCAAATGGCGTAGCAGTCAGCATACATATCTGCCAAATCTTAAGTAACGGGTTCCTGCCCATCAGCTCACAGCCAGTGACCGACCGCACTGGCTAATAATCGTTTCTTATTAGAGATACTGGATAGTGTTACATTTTGCTCAAGATGAACGTTTGAAAACACTCCCATGCAATCCTACTTTATGGAATTGGAAGCCGTAAATCCTTGAGTTAACAAAACCTAAGACAGGTCATTTCCGATTAAATAGGACCTCAAGAAAATAGATAAAATAATGTGACCTCTAAAGTTTAGAGCGAAATTAAGGCCTATGAGGACGATTTAAGACACGAAATGTCATTTTCTCCAGCTTTACATCCAATATTTCCACTTTAATGTAAAATATTATTTCTAAATCAAACACTCACTTTGGGCAGAAGAGTGACATCTTGGCGCCTTTCAGATGAGGAAATCGCATCCACAGCCCTTTTCTCCACAATCATTAGCTAGTACTGTTAATCATACTCGTAATTAGAATTTATTATGATTTTTGCATACATATATTCTGACCGTTACGCCACCGGTGTACGAACAAGCATTTCATTTAATCCAATAATGAAGAATAATGGTCGATGGCTGCACGAAAATAATAATCATGTGTTAAAATATAAAATAAATCCACGAGAGGGATTTGAATTATAAAGATACTACAAGAGTACAATTTGACCAGCAATGCACTTTTGGTGGAAACAATATGGAAACGGCACTGCCTCCCGCAGAACAGAAAAAAATGATTCATGATTCTAGCTAATCTAACGTATTGATACTAAATCAAGAAATGAATAATGCTGGACAATGATTAAAGATATGTTTAGTTTCTACAGCAGACGTAGGTGGTGCAAGTTTACCACATTAAATGAATCTGATTCAAGACTCATAGAGTGATCAAAAATTCAAATCAATAGGGAGGAGGGGACGGAGTGCGATTTTCTCAATTAGAGTGGATATTAATGCTCATCAATGCACATCCAGTGATGTGGGTAGCCGATCACACTGATTATTTCAGGCCAACAAAAAGGGTGATAATACCAATTTCTCAAAAGAGTGCCTCCAGAGACCTTCTATATATCCTAACCAAATTCCGTTAACACTCCTTTAGTGAATTGAGGGGAAATATAGCTCAAGTTTCTCAATCAGAGGGATCTAAAATGTCTGCTTCTTAACTCAAAATGGGTGTTAAAGAAACCTTTCCTCCATATTCTGCTTATAAATTATTAATATAGTAAAAATCAAGAGAAACGAACCTGATATGGTGGATCGATGTCTGACAACAAATCGAAGGTGAGCTGAGGTGGGCGTCTTTCGGGCGAATATCCCAGAATCTCCCGATGAGCGTTGAGATGAGGAAGAGGACACGGTGGGTTCAATATGATCTTCTGTTCCTATAGAATTATCCATTATATTAGTCAATCGGGAAAATCGATCATCAGGAGAGGTGAGACTTGGATAATCCATAGACCAGGGGATGGCAATGCGAATTAACTCATTCCACCGCGGCTGACTTCGGGATGCAGATATACTGGAGACGTAGTGAGTTTCACCTGCTCCCTCTATCCACGGAAACTAAAGACATTTCATAAATTAGAGGAAGCCTAAAGTACACATTCTAGTCAATAGGTGATCGATAATAGAATTAAGAAATCTAACTCTTCCATTTAAAGTAAACTATGGATATATGAGATTTCCATTGCCTTACAATAGTACTAAGGTTAAAGAAGGAACAGAACAACACTGATCCAGTCTAATAAGAGAGTATCAGGCATATTTAAAATCAATAAATAATAGAATACAGGCTGAAGTGACAGCCTTTAAGAGAATTAAAAGCATATAGTGATTAATGCTGGAAGTAGATGGAATTTCTTGCGCAATTTGTAACTACCAATTGTAGTTGTATTGTAATTGTACTGTAACGACCAATAACAGTCGTTCTCAAGCTACAAATCAATCCAGAATACACACAATTATAGCAATCAGAATCGAATTGAATGTACTGTCAAAAAATAACAATTAAATCTAAACAATAAACACACGCACGTAACTAGATGGGAAAGGAATGTTCAAGAAAAAAACGGTGGGGGAGACAGATGATCAATTAGAGGAATGAAAATCAACACTTGCACACAGACAGCAAAAATAGAAGGCTCAAATTAACGGCTTTCCTAAGTTATGAATTAACATCACATAACATCGACAATGACTCATTTGTCCCAGTAACATCCAATCAATAGTCCGCCCACCGCAGACCTTACAACACAAAAAATTCAGCTTCATACTCCAGTAGTGAAAAATGCTTTTAATTAAGATTTACCGATCTCATTCTAGTCAGTACAATTATTTAAATATATAATTTATACTGGATGAAGTTCTGATCAACCTTTTTCAGCCGACGTTGTTTAAAAAGGTTTTGTTCGATAATTTCATCTCACAGCTGATTACAAACGACAGGTATTTCAGATAGCATTCCCGAAAATCAATAAATCAATAGACAGCTGAGTTCAACCAATCTAATTGTCACTGAATAACCTTGAAATTGCGATAACTATATCGATGTGAGATTGATACGTTTTCCACATTTCAATAAATTGTACCCTGCAACTAATAGCAAACTAGAATTTCAAGAAGTCCTATGAAATTTCCTCCTTAAATATTGAAGTTCTAATCTACCAAATCGATGCATGTCCGGTAGTTCATTTGGGGTGACTCGGATAGCTTGCCAAAAATCCTATAAACATCAACTACCCATATTAGTAATCGGTTATGGAGTTAATCAACATTAGATAGCAACTTTACATATAAACGAAAGGTTCAGCTATGATCTCTAATATAAACAAAGAGGCAACTTACCGGTCGACCTTGAGGATCGCGAAGACTGACCTCCACTTCCACATTATACTCCTTTCTGCTCGAAGCCTTATCAAATACGGCGGATTTTAGAGTCACAAAAAAGTCATTTCGAATGGTCTCGGTGCTGCTGAAATTGCCCTCAATAACTCCGTAAGGTCGTGATATTAAACTTCCAGGGTAGGATCTTTTAATAAGCTGAAAGGAAAATAATAATAGATTAGGTTAGATATCAAGTTTAATAGCGATAGATAGTTAATTACATGATACGGTTGAAGTTCGATCATTTTAATGTCTTTAATTTCGACTTCTAATTCTTCAGAAATTTCAGAACCTGAGTTTGTAGATTGTGAGGAGGGATAGGAGGGAGGAAGGATGGAAGCGCCTGTCACTCCATCAACCGATTTAACAACTCCTGAAGAGGGAATAAGATCCCAGACAGAGCTTCGTGTCTCGTTAGCAAGTTTGACCAGAACATCGGCGTGAGAACTTTCAAAGGAACTAAATGAGAAAGACAGGCTGAGTAACACAACGAAAATAATAAACCCACCTTCGAAGAGACACAATCCTGGCAGATGTAAACGACTTTCGAGATTGCCGATCAAACGATCGAGAGGGAGTATGAAAAGGAAGAAGAGTGGATAAGATATCTTTAGTTATATCAACACAACCGACAGCTAGTGGTCTACGAAGTCTGTCGCCGTCCCCAACAGATAACTGAACATCTGTGGAAACATTCCTCCCTCGCTTAGTCGCTGTAGATCCCACTTTATCCACCATGATAACAAGGAGGATGCGTGTATCAGATGGACTAAAAGGTTTTAGTTCCTATAGAGAAGTTAGGAATTGAGGACAAAACAAACCGGAAAAATGACAGACGTATTGTGATCAGAACGAAACCCATCAATAATTACATTTTCGGAAATGCGGCAAAAATCACTAAACTGCAGATTAGCGGGAGATACGGAGCTTAAAGCTGCTCCGTCGTCATTTCCTCGAAGATATTCAATTAAATGATTAGGGAGATTGATTAAGTGAGTATCTTGATCTGACCCGCTGCCAATAGTATTCGATTCGGGAAGTCTAATTGATTGAGACGCTAGATATAGCGTCATTGTAGCTGGAGGACAGCGATCAAATTCAACAGAGATATTGAAGAGATCTCTTTTTGGTCTCTATATTGAGTCTTAGAGTACGGAAAATTTGCAAACCTCTCTCTCTTTTGAAACCTTTTCATTTTGCAGGTATTTATCATATAAATGAACACTCACAAAACTCAGAGGATTAGGCATACGGATTTGCAACGGGAAGCCAATATATCTAAAAAAATGAAACAAACAAAAGTATACCTTTCACATAATGAGAGAAATTCCAAAGCACCACATTTGTGAAGTTTTGATTCTGAAGTGCTAAATGAAAGATTAGATTTACTCTGGCAAATAGCCATTTCTTGCAAATATATGGAGGCTTTCTGAAAAACTCGTCGATCGCCGACCTAAAAATCGGCTTTAAAAGAATACACATACGGTAAACACTTGCTGAGCCATTGGTAGAAAAGACATTATTTCGGCAAATAATTCTGGAAATTCTACGTCTGCCGATTTTTCTGTACACGAGACCGGAAATATACCACACATTTTCGAACCTCCACATTTGAAACCATAGTACCATTGTGATGAATCAGGTTTATCGTCTACCTTGCTTATTTGATCGACGTAAACCCAATCACCCAAAGATACAGAAAGGCTTTTCGGAAGGGAAGGGTCATTAAATTTGCAGATAACTAAAGATTTATAAAAGTTTCATTTTTAAAAAATAAACTTTACCCCTTCTCCACTTTACATCATCAGTAACTGGAGACCATATCATCATATATTACAGATGAGCAAACCGGTTGCATATAAAGGCTTCGAAATGCCCGGAGTTTGACCTCAAAGATATCCAATCGTTAACGAATAAGGCCTTGAGAAAGAAAAGATGTAAATTGTTGGTAATTCTACCGGAAGTATTTTGTAGCAATTATAAGTGAAATAATTGAATATATTTTTAATAATCTTTGCTTTTTGCGTAAATATACAAAAGTGTAAATATAAATATTGAAAGCTACACCAATGTATTGTTAAATAAATTAGATTTTTAAAATAACATTCCAAAATTAAACATCAGTCATGTTTTGTCGTCGATAGCATAACGTGATGATTGGCACCTCTTTAGTTATTCATGTACAAGTACACACTCCTACACATACAACTGAATCGCCTGTGGATACTGTAGACGAGATCTTATCGTCTGTCATTTTTGATGGCCAGGCGTTGATTGACATCTGCTATCTATGGCACCTCCCGTCCATCCATCCTGGGGTCTCGAGGCGGCCTCACTGGTCAGTCATGATGTTGCCTAGTATTTGCGAATTTCTTTCAAGGATCCTGGGAAGAGTGTTCAGTATTTGTTTTGCATGTGAATGCTTGTGAAATAGTAAAAAATATATAAGAATTATTTTTTGAGGAAAAATTATAGTTTCGTATGTCGAAGTAGCTGAAGTTAAAATAATCATCTCCTTCTTACTAGTAAAGCAATTCATTGGGTTCTTTCTTTTAAACTTTGCATCGGAGGAAATGGAAAATGGTATTTCATCGTGTTCCTGGTGGGGTAGCAGAAAAGGCAAAAAATATTAGCTCATTTGAATGACATATTATAGATTTCCAAAAATTTATGTGTAAAGTACAAATATTTCAAAAGTTCTCTTCAACGAAAAGTGTCAAATAAGACAGTAACATGCAGGAATGTATGGGGTCAATTGCAAACTGAAGCAGGACGATAAAATAAAATCAGATCTTATAATCTCTCATGAAAAGCATAAAATTCACAAAAATGGTGCCAAAAAACTGTGATAAAACTTTCGCTGCTCTTAAAACAGCACTTCGTCGGAGAACATATGTACAATATGTAGATGTTAATTATCGCGATTTCTGTGACTAAATGAAGTCTAGTTAATAAAGGTGTATGTTAATATAATCAACATACGTTAATAACACTATTTTAATTTATATTAAAACTCAACTGAAGAAAATAAACCCAATTTTATTTACATTTTTAGACAAATTTTTTTTCCGGTCAAAATGACCTTTAACACAATACCAATGTAAGAATATCATTGGCGGGAATTGCGTTGTCTGTTAGAAAGCGTGCACAATGGGTAGAAATCGTCGTAAATGTGGTAAGATTTACATACATTGGGATCCTATACAAATTTAGCTCGCCGAAAATTGGATGAGGATTTTGATGTTGATATGAAGCTTGCGAAGTCTTGTCAAGATAACCCGAAAAAGCCACTTCATAAGCGTTTAAAAAACAAGGAACGAAAGAAGAGGTTAAGGAAATTTAAAGTTGACTTTGTTGATAAAATTCTCGCACTTGAACATGTCGAGCCTATCCCTGAACCAATTCTGGAATTGCCAACTCTTCAATCGTCATTTACTCCTTCGCCTGATATCGCTATATTGGTATCTGCTTTTCTTATGAGGTAATGTTTATATCGCACATAGTTTTCTTTAGAAAAATGGATTTACTGGAACAGAGAGAAGGTATTGTGTATTTACCGGATTTCTATTTCATGAACTGCTCCTTATCAGTTCATGCAGCTCCTTTTATAGCAGAAAAGTATGATACCATAATGGGAAAGAACTCTGCAAATAGAAAGGATTGCAAAGGTACTGCTGCCGTGGATTCTATGCTCCCCTATGTACTTGCTTCATCTAATTTACTTAAGGGAAATTGGCCTCTGCCGTCTTGGGCACTGGAATTCGATAATACAGAGCCAAGACAGAAGCTTGATAAATTTCAACGAAAGAAACTGCAAGTTGTTCGGAAAATACAGGATTTCAACTCAAAGTATTTTAAAAGACAGCAAAAGCGAATCGATTTATCAGGCATCAGCCAATTTGAAACTTCTCATGCAGCTGTTCATGCAGCTGTAGGTCTGCAGCAAGTTAGAAAGTTGCTTGAAAGTATTCCTTTTCTTTTGACCATAAAAAGTGATGCTACAACATGCTACGACATTACTTGTCATGGGGTAAAAGTTTCTCATTTATTCTTAATGCAATTTAGCCCACAGGAATATGCTTTCAGTATCGGACATTGTGCTTAGAAATGCCACGGGAGCAGTCGAAAAATAAGACATCAATCCTACTCCATGCCCCCCTTGTTCGATGGGTTCAAAGGACAGTTATTCTACTGCCTCCTCCGGTATTAAAAATAATTAATGAAATCATTTGTGTAATACCTGTTTCCGAAGAACAGCAAGCCGTAAGCCTTCATCTGATTGTTTATACCGCCTTTTATCCTATTTGTTTTCATATGAATTTTTCATTTAGAAGCACGCAGATGTTATTCGCAACGCAATTGAGATTTGGGTTTCAAGTATTGAGAAGACAGGCTTCATTGCTACGGGCTTACCACAGTCCGAGGTATGTGAGAAAGTTGCGAAGATCAGCCAATTTTCTTCAGTGACTGGAATGAATCAAGCTTACTCTGAGCAGTGTTTGAGTGAATGCGATTGGAATGTTCAAATCGCTATGGAGGCTTTCAGACGCGTTCAAGAAGCAGGCATGTTACCGGAAAGTGCCTTTACCTAAGATTCGTTCCATTTGTAAAGTATTTATGTATATTTATATTGTGTTTCTAACGGTATGTGTCTTCAATGCTTCCTTCCTTTACTCTTGTAAATGTCAAATTTATGAACTACGCACCCAGGGAGTGTGAATCTACTAAACGGATATTTTAAGCTGGATTTCAAGACAGGTGAGTAAAAAATAAATTGTCTCGGGTCGCTTAGAGTCTGTGATTACTTGATAATTTTGTAATGATGCTGATGTCAACGGGGATCGACAAACTCAACTAGTCTACGTAGATTATCACCCATATAGAAATAAATTATAACAGAGTATGTAGAAGATAGTTTAATATAAATATACAAATTAAGATTATAGGGTTTGAAACTAAAACTTGTAGCCGGCGTTCTTTAGTCCCTTTCGAGCTTCCTCAATTTGTTTCTTCAGTTTTTCATCTTCGCCGGGACAGTCATTGAAGGTAAAAACTCCGTACATAATGTAAGAGAGAGAGAAAATTCCGAAGAAGAAAATTATTACAATTGGTGATAGCAAAACGGCCATTTTAGCAGCTGGAAATGAACCAAATGGTGAATGTAAGGCTCCTAACCAGATTGCAATGAAAAGGATACCGGCAGAAATCCATGGAACGGCTCTGATCATGACTGACGTATGAATGCGTAGCGCATGAATGGTATTAAAGGTTAAATAGGTAAAATAGAGGGACACGCAGATTTTAGAATCAAATGAAATTAGTAAAATTGGTAAAAACATAAGAAATATTATGTAAAACAACTGCTTAGGTTTTCGTTGTCCCTAAATTCAATATTTTCAAAAGTCATATTAAAAAATATCATTAGCTCTTTCGACAGCTGCTAAGATCAAAAGCAAATATATGATATTTATTGAAATTACAATGTATTTTCTCATGGAGTTTATTTATAAGAATTAATGTTGCTTAGGCTGACAACATTTGCTTATGTTTATATTTATACCTCACCACAGGGAAGGGAAATGTTAATAGTTATCACTTTAGATTTGGAAAGAAATTCATGCAATATGATAGTAATTGAGGTTATGACAAATTATTCAACATTATTGTGGTAGAGCAAAGAAAGTAAAAACTTTGTGTTTTGGATAAATTTCATCATTCTTAAGAGAGCGTTAAAAGTATAGAAAACCGGTGTCGTAGGTATAATAGCCAATCAATTCTAACTTTGGAAAGCTTGAAAGAATTTATTCATTAATTTGTTTGTGGAATATCGAAAGTAACTTGAGCGTTGCAAGTAAAATGGGGAACAAAGTTTGGAATGAAGGGTAGATACGGCAAAGAAGTAATAAACTGTTCCGTCAGATGAATTATTGCACGAAAAATTGTGTCGGTCAGATTGAAAAGAGAATATGGTTAGTGATTCAGCAAAGAGATAATTGTTCATATTTTCTAATATGATTAAATGTATAGTAAATCCAATTCTAAGGTAATGAAGGATACGATATTTTAAATGTTTTCGAATTTGTAATGGCTGCATAAATATAAATATATATAATCAGACAATATCAGAGAAGCCAAGATTCACACTGGAAGAAAATGATTTGATTTCGCTTAATGGAATACTGTTAGGTGTGTATTACTAATGAGAAAGGCAAATTTCACTATAGCGTCAAAGAAAGAGAAGAAAATTGAAAAAGTTGAAACAAATTATTATATTTGAATGGGCCTATGGAAGAGAATGACTCGTAATGAGCTAAAAATTCACAATTGTCAAACTTTTAACTTCACTGACAGATTTATTTACATTGCTTATCAACTTAGGAAAATATTACAATCATAATAAACTCATTTGGTAAATAGACTTAATTACCTTCTGAGCAAAATACTCGCATAACTAAAATACGGATTAGAAAATCATTTCAAAGCCTTCATTAATCAAGGCGTATTCATAAATGACCATTCTTCCTCAATATATTAAATTAAACATTAATTTAATCGTATTAACATTTTAAATAAAATTGCGTAGTTTGAATTAGATTCAGTCAAACAACTTTGGCAATTAAATTTGCTGGAAAGCAAACGAAATTTTCATTTTTCGTGCTGTTTGTACGAACGATGAGCGGTTTTGGTAATTCGCCCTATGCTTTTGATGGAAATGGTGTAATTCAACAAACTCTTGCTGTCAACAATTCAGAAAGGAATAACACAGGGAATAGTCTCTCAATAATTCGTGGTAAACGGCATCTGTAAGTTCTTTTCTCTCCATGTTCTTAATTTGCAGTACAATTAACATAGTCCTTAGTCCTTCCTTATTTGATTTAGAGAAGAATCCGAACATTTGGAAGAAATCAAATTGCCATGGAAACGGTCTGCAACCGAAGAGGTAGTGTTAAGGCAGTTCTCAAACCTGAACATCTCAAATATCAATATTGCAAAACCACCTACTGATGATGTCAATATGGTTACCATTGAAGATTTAACTGACGAAGAGTCTAGTGATGAATCAAATGACAACAAATGGCAATATTTCACTCTTATTTTCTTTTTCCCCTTGTTTTATTCGTGTTGATAATCTGTGTTGATTTTTCAGTCTCATTCTTCCTGAAGCTTTGCGGAAGGACTACGAAACAATTAAAACACACGGTATTCTCTCTGATCCGGCTCTAATGAAATTGTAAGATTGTGTTTCCCTTTACTGTTAACCTATCCGAGTATTTTTTATCTAAGTTGCTCTTTTCTCGATTTTATAGAACTTCATCTTCTGTCAGCACTGCTACACCTGAAACCTGCCTAGCCTTGGTCCCCTACGCCCCCAGACCTGCTTTTCCTCTTTCTGTTTCTGATACTCTTACAGTTAAACGCAAAGATGATGAAGAAAATAATAGTGATGGAGAAGTTGGAAATGAGGAATCTACATATGTTGAGTCGATGGATTTTGCTCCAGAAGATTCTACTCCGTTCAGTGTGCCTCAGTCAATGCCAACTCCTCTGTTCGATTCGGGCTTTATTTTCGGTCAGATTGATGTGTAAGTGCATTTTTTCATTATATAATTTCCAAATTTATATATATTTAAATACTTACTGAGGTCTTTATAGTCCTTCTAGGTTAGTGATAAAAAATAATTTATAACATAGCTAGGTTCTTGAAATGGAGAAATATACGTAAGCATATTTCTTTTGAATCACTTAGACCTCTATTATAAAACCGGTGGCCATGAGTTTTACATGACAGCTCTTGCATATCATTCCGTCGATTGATGTATACTTTTACGCTGATTCTTTACAAGCTTAGAATTTGAACAACTGGTTTCCCAACATTATAGCGTATCGAAGACTTTAGCATTGAAAAGTTTTAAGATCTTCATATTGAGTTATTTCTCAATTACTTTTTGTTTGCCATTTAAATATCTACTCAAAGGATACTTTATCGACGTTTTCATCGTATTTTTTTCTATCGTTATCATTTGGTTTGCCTGGATTGCATAGTGTGAAATTGTCTCATGAATATTTTACGTAAAGACCAACTGACTTTTTAACAAATATGAGTTTGTTGCAATCGGTGCCTTATCATACTTTTATTTGCAAGTTTGAACCCGTACTATTTGCCTTTTTTTCCCCAATGATTGATGTTAATTACTCCCTTTCACAATTACTAGAAGACCACGGGCTTGAGAAGAGATCAGAACTCCCCAAGTCCATTCAAGTACACGTTAGTTGCACTTATATGCAAAAAGGCCTTCTGAAATGACCATTTTGAAAAACTGGCATTTTACGACCCTTATTATTGATAATAATTAACTAGTGCGGTTGGCTTCCCACATCTCCGTATGTTTGCTGATGAGCCTCAATCTTGAAATGTTATTCAACTAATTTGCGGCTGTTTCCTAAGTTGTTAACACTTTTGTCTCCTGTCTTAAATTTAAGGTGCAGAATGTCCTAGATCGTCCCCCCCCCCTTTTTTTTTGAGCTGTTTGTTAATACGATGTGGAACGGACTCATCAATATCGTAATTCCTCTTGTACTACATGTTCAGTTACTCACCTATCTTCTAACTTTGTAGATTGGGGCTGACATTTTAGCAGTTCTGGGGTGGGAAATTTACTCCATCTCATTCTACATTGTTAGCGACTTAATACTGTGGGCATCCAAGTTACCCGTGGGATGTTCTAATTGTTTTCCGCAACAATTTCGTTTAAGTGAATTTTGATCTAGATAATTTTCAAGTGTAGTTGGTATCTCACTACATCCCAGGATGGGTCTCTTGAAAAGGTTTGTGGCAGTAGGTTTAATGTAAATGGTGACTTTATCCAATGGTAGAATTCTGAGTAAGCAGTTACTCATGCCACCCAGTTATGATGAGGACAGATACAAAATATTGATGATTAAGTAAAGATGCTCAGAGGTAGTACAAAGCCATAGTCTAATTAAAGGCAAAAATCGATTGAATAGAATTGGGTGGAAAATTAAACTTCGAGAAGTTTTGAATACTAACAATTTAATTACTTTGCATTTTAATATAATTTTGATCCTTACGTGTGTTATAGTTGATATTTTTTAAAATAAATTGTGAGAATTGTTATTGAGACGATCGTCCTGTTTAAACTAACAAGCAGAAATTTTTATGAAAAGGGCAACCACGGGATTAATAATAGTGGGTAGTGTTACTTAGACCTCTTTGGATTTCTCCGACCATCAGTTGATAGTTATTGTAGTTATAACTGTTAATCGGTCAGTTTTCCACATCATGCTTTCTAGTACATTCATTGTTTGTGTTAAGTAGTACCCTGTTAACCTATCCAATTAAATGTATTTTTATCGTCCATATATATATATATATACAATGGTTATGTCTGTGTGTAGTATGTTGAAGATAGCTTTAGGGAGTTTCTTTTTCTATTTCTATTTGTATAAAATGATTTTTTTTCGCCCTTCAGACCTGGCCAACCTAAGTTTGTGTACGAGAAAACAAATCGACCGGAGCAGCCTTGGCAACTTCGTATCAGCCGATGATTTTTACTAGATTTGTGGGTGTACATAGTTAGATTCGGAGTTTTTATTCTAATTTTTCGCACTTCATACTTTTTTGTTAATATTTTGTAGGTGATATTTGTTATGGAGGTGATTGTCGGTTTTTCGGCTATACATTCATGCTTAGAAAGTCATATTTTGAAGATTTGGGAATTTTCTCTGATCCGACCACTGGCTAATTTTAATCGAGGGGAAATGGAGGATGTAAATTATACCTGATATCACTTTGTTAACGTTAGCTGTTGGCAGAAGATAAGGGTGGTTAAAAATGAAGAGAAGTCTGTTTAGTTCCACGCCAGAGTTATGAACTTTGGAATATGAAGATAACGGCAGGAACGCCAACTCTAGTGATGACAAGTTGATCAGATCCTTAGTTATTCTGCAGTTTTAACTTTCTAGTTTCCACTGTTCTTTATCGTGATAATGGAATAGAGGGAGAAGGCAGTTGGGACAAGTAGGTTATTTGGGAAGCGAAAAGGAAATGGAGTGGTTTTCTGTGTTGGCGTTTGCAATGG
Organism: Hymenolepis diminuta; assembly: GCA_900708905.1. Lineage (NCBI taxonomy): Eukaryota > Metazoa > Platyhelminthes > Cestoda > Cyclophyllidea > Hymenolepididae > Hymenolepis > Hymenolepis diminuta. The sequence continues at coordinate 19,763 of CAADRB010000038.1, read as the reverse complement.
AAGTACATATTGTTCTCGGAATAATATAATTGGAAGGGTTTATAACAGAGTGGAATTTAGCAACAATCATTCATGGGCTGAACTCGAAGTGAACATAAGCCACATGAAGGAACAGGAGATCGCATCTGGGCATTAGGCTCTTAAAGTTATGCGGTGGGGGCATAGTGACATATCCTTGAGGTCAAGATGACGGACAATTTGGGTATAGAAAATAGTAAGTCTCATCATTGTCACTTTTAAAGAAACAAGACTGAAACACTGGGAACAAGAGACGATTATTTGCACAATATCGATTCTTGATCAGAGAACTTGAATGGGTAATATAACGTCTTACCGAGTTGCAATGTGTTTGTCAAGTCCATTGTTGTGGAGTGTGCTACGCTTACTCAGAGAGAATTAACCAGACAAGACTATTCTGATAAGCTGATGTTTATTGGCTAGGGTATGAGACTATGAACACATTTGGTATTGGTCGGAGAATACTGGAAGGCAGAGTATGATTGGTCAGAAACGAATCGATTGCTGAGCGGCGGTTGACTCCGTCATGCCGTAACTTTCCATAGTAGTAACAGTGTTAGTGTGCACGCCATGATATTCTTTCGCCTTCCTATCAAGATGTTCTAGCAGAGCCAGGGTTTCCAGAAATAAACGAACCAGCGGGAGCAGATAAATGTAGTCAGTCTTTACTGGGTCAACGAGGTTTTATTTATTAACAGTAGTGGCGTTAACCGCATAATCTGAGAAATTCCGTGATTATCCTAGGGGTTGGTTAAATAAGTGGAAGGGGGAGATGATTTAGCTAAAAGTGCTACTAAGAGAACAGTGAAAGCTCAGGTAAAAGTTAAAATGAGATGAAATTTAAAGATTTGAAATAGCGTTTGATTAAAATGAAATGTTGGGGTAAGATGGGGTGCGGAATTTAATAGTGTCGCTCATTAGATATGTCACAGCCGGTCGGGTTGATCAGTTTTGTATCTCGTCTTACATTTAGGACGCGAAATACGTCCTAGAAGCCTCTTTTTATTTTCACTGTTTTTCCGTTAAACGTGTAACAGTTCCCCGACACACCTTTTTGTACCTTTCTTGAATAGATGTATTCAGGCACTCAGTGTTTTGATTTTGGGAAATAACGAAATTGGCAATTTAGCGACGTTTACGGTTGGTAGCTTAATACTGGAGGAAGCATCCTAGAAGCTGTAGGAAGCACTAATCCTGCACAGCGCTATAAACGTAGGAAATTAAAAAGAACTGATTCTACTATGGAGCCAACAATCACGAACAAGCTATATTTTAAGTTTGCCAAGCTGAGTTGAATCAGGACTGGGTAAACTGCGTTCATTTATACTTATCGCGATATTCAAAGCCGACACCATTATCTCGGCTCGGACAATCTCGATCTAAATGGGTTAGACTAATCCTTACTCAAACGGATCCATGTGGGTATGGTCGAAGCGTATCTAAAAGTAGTTGTTGAGCGGTTTATCTCATCAATCCTCTTCGATCTCCGAATCTGGAAATTAGAAGGAAATAGCTGGACATTACATTTAAGTTTGGCTTTTAGAATGATCCCTGCGGATAAGCATATCTAAGACGAATGGGGCTGGATATTTACTCATGAATGCGTTGGCGGAAATTAATTACAATGTTAATTTTAATAGTGGAAGATTAAATATTAAATAACGTACAAATACAAACGAACATGTATGGGACACATGGGTTATTTATTTAATACTGAAAATTTGATGCTTTCGGATTAACAAAATTCATCTCCAAACAGTCGGCGATAATTTATGTGAAAAGAATGTTAGCCTTTTGGAAGATTAAATAATTTACAGTTTACGCTTATGCAATTTCTTCTTGAAAATCACTAAGTAATTATATTATGATCTGCTCTTCTCCACAGGATACCGTAACGCACTAGTTATAAATACAACCCGATGACACTGCAATACAAAACGACCCAAATCACCATGTCAAAACAAAGGGCAAGTTTTCGTATCGGTAGGTCGATTTATATTATGCACCATATACAGCCGTAATATAAATTCGTTCGAATAAAAGGGATTTAAAAGAAGCGGGAACTAAAGTGTAGAAAATAAAGAATCTTAGGGAAAAAATATTTTGGGGAAAATGTTATTGCCTCATCGACCACTCTACGTGAGTGGTCGTCAGTGAATTGGGGTGGCCTTCCGGTTACCTCCGTACTGATCTAGCCACGTGAGTGACTTGATTCACCCCTTCTTTGTGCCCCGGTTCACATGACATTATTTTTTGCAGTTATGCATAAATAATCACACAAAGCGTTCCAAAGTTCATAACGGATACATTCAGAAATATGCCTAAGAAATATAACAATGGTGAATTTCCATCACTATCGAAAGAAAAATTTTTGGTGATCGTAAACTGAATAAATAATGAACTAGCAGCAAATTTGTTTAAAATTTTTAGCTATTTTGATTTGTGACTACATCTTACTGTTAGCAGTGTTCGGTTATATGAGAACGAGTTTAGTCGTGCTACTCTAAATATGAACGGACGTCAAAAAAGTGGAAAAACCAAAAAGGATGCCAATGGACTCGATAAGGACAGGACGTGTCTTGGCCATCCTGCCAGCTATGGAGGTTTTGAAATTAGTGTTGGGGCCACCGATACCATTTTTGGAAAGAAATTGAAATTATGCGATAATTGCTGTCGATTGCCCGACTGTCCTCAGTGCCGACAAATTCTGATACTTGAGGAATTGGAAAAATTTTTTGATAATAAAAATTTTTTATATCTGGAATATCTACATGTCAACATGGATCACAATCGATTTGTCCCTATGTCTGCTATTCTCAGAATTCCAGAAATGGTTGCACTAAATGCAAGCGAAATTGATTTAATGCGAGTTGGAGAACACAGTAGGATGTTGGAAATGGATAAGAGCTTTACCAAATTTCGGATCATCTATCGCCACAAGTTTACTTGTCAAATTCGGGATGCTTTGATCTGGAATCGACCTCTAGACAATCAGCTGCCAAAGGAAACTACTGAGTCATCGCCAAGTTCTGAAAGCTATAAAATCGAATTTAAAATAGATTATGAAAGACTATATGCTTCGCTGGCCCCGTCAATTAAGGAGAATGGAAAAAAGGACGTATGCGTGAGATAAAGACCAATAGCCCATTTATTTTTTTTCTCTTTTTGACTCTAAAGTTCCTTTCTAACGTGATTTTGATCTTTGGGGAAGATTTCAATAGCTAATCCATTATTTGCTTCCCTCTGCTTAGTAAAGCAGTGCTTCTAATTCTCCACATAATTATATATTCGTAGGCTCTTTTTTATGCCAATATAATGTATTGAGTATACTGGCATCTTATTTTTTGAATTTATGAAATTGGAAAGTTTGTAACAGTTTAAAAGTAGTATGATTGAGGGAGTTTTCTATTTTGATGAGAAGTTCGTTCAGTTCTAGTTTACGAATATGCTTCAATTGATCGATTGTCAACCGTTTACGAAGTAAATTGTGAGCTGTACTCATGGTACGAATCTAGACATTTTTATCATATTAATATTTTGCAATCTGTCAATACACAGTAACCATTGCATCGGTTGGAGATCAATTTCGTTATATTTAGAGCAGAATAACAAATCGGATAGTTAGTTTAGATTAATTTTCATCTTGCGAGGGTTCACGAATTTGTTTAATTTTGTTGAGTTCAGAGCGATTCAGAAAACCATTTTCTAATGGAAAATGATATTTTAAATGCGTGCGTTTAGAACGCGATATAAAAAGAGTTGTTGAAGTTTCCTATTCATTCATGGTAGTAATATTTGTCACAATATTTCATTAAATTAATCCAGCAAGGGCGTAAGCATAATGCACGTCCTGACTAGATTTCAATAGCAAAGTTTGGGCAGACTCGATTTTAGAGTGAGTGGATTTAAGTTGCCATATGAAAATCCTAAACTTAAGGGAAAAATTGAAATTGTGGGTTACGCTAAGGTGAATACTTCGACTAGTAGTGATAAAATTAATTGTAGTTGGGAGTGCCAAAGACGGGGACTATTACATAATAAAGGAAAAAATATTTAGACTCATTTAATTACATAGGAAAGCTGGGCATGTAAGAGCAGTACTATAGCCATTGGACGTCTATCAACACCTGGCGATAAGATCTCCACTACAATGTCTACAGGCGGTCCCGCTGTGTGTTTGCGTGTTTGCACATAGATGCCTAAAGAGGTCTCGATCATCACGCCGAGACACCGACAACGAGATATGACTGACGTCTAACCAAGAAATGTTTTGTATATAAACCTAATTTATGTAATAATAAATTGGGGTGGCTTGCCTGCCACCTCCGAACTGATTTGGTGAGTGGCTTGACTTATTCCAAATATTCCACCGATGTGACCCCGCTAGACTTAACGTTATTACATGGCGAAGAATTTATCGGTGTCATCCACATATCGGCTGGACACACAGTTGGCCGCTCATTTTCTCCACACAGAATAAGAAACCGGCCTCAATACACTTCGCATATTGGTAACATGATGGCAAACAGACGATTTCGACGCAGACGACGGGGTTTTTTCTATGCTATACAGAAGTTCGACGATGTGACTCTTTGCACAGTGATCACATCATATCTTACAGACTGGCCTGGTACTTTTTCTCGAAATGGCAATGAAGTCATCAAGCACATTTTCTTGACAAATGAAAAGGTCGCATAGCATAATCGAAACTTTGACTTGGGAGTTAAAGTTCCCAGACACTTGTCTAGTCAATCGTGGTACAAAGCAGAGGTTTATCCGACGTTCTGTTAGCTGTAACTCCGAAAAACAAAAAAACTTGACGTAATGAGGTCTCGTCGCGTACCCGAATCTGCGACAGGATCGTTAACGGTGAGTATTCAAGCTGAAAAGATCTGAAAATGACTTATCATCCATAGACTAAGGGGACCCACTCTCCATTCGACAGTTAGTCAACGAATACCAGAAGCAATCACTCCCAAGATGTCGATTTTGCGGAGGACGTCGTCATCATCGGGACTGCCCTATCGAAGATGTCGCTGCCGGAGCTGCAATGACAATGGCCACAAAGAAGACTTCTACTGTGGTTCTTCCACGAACAGTTCAACGAGGCAAAGCCCGAACAACAAGAGAGCATTTACTCAGACGAGGCAGAGCTACGATCGACACTGGCTCCGATATCTAATGCTGTGCAACTCTACATATCGATGCGATGCGAGGCTACATTCCTGGAGGAGACGATCCTCAGTGAGTGCTACGTTACAGATTGAAATATTAACCTAATGGGCCTAGACTGAATCAGTGAGCTCAACTTTATCCACTTCCCATGACGAAAACGAAACCCGACAGACACCTACTCTCGAATCCACAAATGTGGAGAATCTCGTGTGAGGAGGCAACCAGTGTCTGCATGTTGCCGAAATCTCTCATTCTTCTATTCATATTCAATCGTCGAAACTAGATTTTCCCAGGACTCAGCTCTAACTTACCACTCCGGACACACTAGAGGTGCGACATACACTACAGTAATAAATTCACATTCGAGAAGGTCCGATGTTACTCTTCTTTCGGCGACAACAAGCAGATCAGCTATCCCTATTTTCCATAAACTCATGGTATACCAGAAACACTCGATACGGATCCAAGTACACAATCTGAATCTACATTTTGCCAAATTTTGCTCCGATCAATCAATTATTCAGCAAAGGAGATCTCTCGTCGTGTTAGTACAATCCTCCCCACAGCCGAATTTAGAGGTCAAGATTTGAGAACAGCGTGTGAAAAGATTTTGCCATCAAAACAATTTTGTGACCCAAGGCACGCATTTGGTGTGGACGAAGTTGTGTATGCCCTCAGCCATAATTTAGATCACCAATGGACAGCTGCCATAATCACCAAGCCGTGGGGACCGAAAGGGACACTTGATGTCGCCATCACAAACAACCCAGACCAGGAGGGTTTGATTTGTCGAATTGTGAAAGACATCATTATTTAAATTGTTATAACGTAACCAACTAGGAGTTCTGGTAGTAATCTCGCAGAGCCAACAAT
>CAADRB010000037.1:1429824-1456033 GCA_900708905.1 Hymenolepis diminuta | reverse complement strand
CTACAGTGACTTAGGCTCAATCTTGACGCGTGTGTCGCCTTTGCCTTAAGCTTTGCGTGCATGTGCATGTGCATGTGCACGCGCACACGCACGCACGCGCGCAGATATAGGCACGCACGTAACCTAATCGAACAGCGGCTGCGTGTAATGTGATTGGCCCCCCAATTGACCAACCAAGTTGCTCGATGGGCTAGTCGGCACGTTAGCGTACTTACACTGTAGAGAAACGGTTAGTCACGCAGTTAGTGAGGAGTGAAGTATGGGTACGCGTGGTGTGCAGCTATCAGACGATGGGTTTCACGTTGTCCAAGATAGTGTGTCCACATCGCGTGGAATTGTGCAGTCGGAGGAGATTAAAGTGAGTTCGTATCGAGTGGTAACGACTCCAACCCCGCTTGTGACACAAATGAGTCTGGCCGAGATGGACTCACTAATCTCACCCTTTATGAGGCGAAGAGCGGACGAGTTTACTCGAGAAGAGATCAACTTATTGGTGGAGGAGATTGGGAAACTGCGTCACATCCTCCTTTCAAAAGCGCCACAACATAGTAGGCTGAAGAAGAAGGCGTGGGAAGAGGTGGCAAGCAACCTCGCCTTACGATTTCCGAATGGACCCAAGCGACTTGGAATGCAGGTTAGATTGCCTGAAGATTGTAATTGAATTGTCCTTGTGATTACAATTGTGTCTTATGCCCTATTAACTGTTTCAATGGGAATAGTTGAAGAAGAAGTGGGAAAACATTGTGTTAAGGACAAGAAGGAAACTTCGTGACGGTGTGTTGGCTCAGGAGATGGAGCGAAACGAGTTTTTGAGGATGGTGGTGCAATATCTCGTGGAGGCAAATCAAGCGAAGCTGCAAGTTGGAGAGTCTCGAGAGGTGGGAGGAGGAGCAAGTGGGCGGGCACCTATGGAGTATCCAAGTAATCCTCCGAATTCTTCACTGTGCGTTGCTGAAACTGTGGCAAATGTGGCAGACATGGAGGTGAGTGCTTTTGAGGCATAAAAATTTAAAGGAAAGAGAATTTGTTTACGGTCTTCTAATTGGCATATAATTTGGTAGTTCTAGGGACACCGAATCTGAAATGTTGAAACAGCACTTGTTTTCGACGGTGAAGGATGTGAACAGTCCGAACTTACTGTTTAAAGGGGAGAATAGGGTGTGTAATGTGTTTGCTATTTATTTTAATTCAGGGGACGGTGAATGGAGCAACCAATGGGGACTGCATTGTCGTTGATACTCCCGTTGAATCTCTTGAGAATGTACAGATAAAGAGAGACGTGGATGAAACTGCTCCTCCTCCTCCTCCTCCTTCTCCTTCTCCTTCTCCCACTTCCATTGCATCAAATGCTGGAACTCAGACTGCGACAAACTCGACAGAGGCCAGCTCTGAGGAGGGAGAAAATGAAGTCCAAGACGGCCTATTGAATAGTGAGAACAATACGACGGTGCATGTGTTGTAAGTTTTCTGCTCTTGTTTTTGACAAAAAGTAGATGTTATGGTTTGTGTTACACGATCACCACAGAGTGCCCTCCTGTGTGAGAGCGGTGTTCACTGAGACTGGAGGAGTTTAACTTCGCTACTGATATTCTGTCAGTACCACGCATTAATGGTTGTTCCTTTTTAGTGCAAATGCAAATGGTTGTCCAGAAAGCTCGGAAGTTGCAGACGAATTTCATCTGACAAGACGTCGAAGAAAGAGAATGTTCAACAGGGAGTCGGTGAGACAATCAAGAGTTGAGCACGAACTGCGAGTGAAGATTCTTGATATGAAGCATCGCTACTGGCAACTGAAATTCGAGTCCCTCAAGAGAAGAATTTCACAAGAGGAGCAGCAGCAATAGAGGAAGTAACTGCCTTTGTCCTCTTTCTATTACTTATGGTCTTGTGTACTTAATGCCTGTAAATAAGAGAATGTCTATGATGTTCAGATTTTGAGGTTTTCGGTAAAAATCGCAGCTGTGTCCAAGTTTATGTGAAGTTGGCGAAGTCAAAACATTTACAAGATGTTGTAGGATTGGTACTGGTGCTAAAATTGTTCCCTTATATTCCTGCATGCTTTTTCACTCTCAAGTTACTTCCAGTGTAGGAAATAAGTGCAAATGAGCTTTGGAGTTTGAGTCGATGAATTTTGGATGTCGGACACAATTTACATAATTTCCTGCATGTACTGTCTGCACGACTCAGAGAATCATTTTCTCTGTGTGGGTTGTAAAGCTCAAAATATGAACATGTGGGGTGAATTGTGCGACTCTCTCCTAAGAGAGAAGTCTTGGAGAGGACAGTTATTCCCAGAGGTCACGCTCTCACCCCCGAAAGCCGTTTTCCGGACTACAAAGAGTGCCACGTCCACTCCAAAACCCTCCGGAAATAACAAAGCTACTGCTTGTTCCGATAACTATTCAATTCCCTAGCCTCTTCGTCCTCTCTGTCCCCTTTAGGACTAGTGACAAACAAAAGAACAGTGGTAGTGGTTTTAGCAAATTAGATTTATCATCATTGTAAAGAGAGAAAAAATGAGAAAACAGAAGAGGAGGGGGAGAAAAACGCGCGCACACTTCGACAAATCGCCTAGCCTCAACACAATGAAGATTCAAGCCACAGACGAGCATTAAGGGGAAGCTGCTATTCATGATTCTGATGCTGACACGACAATGAGAAGGGGGTGGAATGAAATTAAGAGGGAGTTGGGGGGGGGAGAGGGGAAACGACATTAAAAAGCGACAAAAGGGAAGAGGTGTCGATTAAAATATCACACAGACGCATACGCAGACGCAATACAACCTCCTACTGCTGATCATCTTCTAGCTTCTTTTGCACTTTGCTGAAGTCGAATTTCTCTCCCATCATTCGTTCGTAAATGTCCAACACGTTGTCACAAGTTGTTTCAAAGTGAGTTGTGGCATCGTAGCTCGAGGAAACAAAGATCTGAAATGTAAAGCACACGCATGTGAATATCATTATTAATACAGCTTACTGACTACACACCAACTCACATCAGTGTTGTTATAGAAGAGGTGTGCCGAAGCTATTACGACTGAAGATCACTAGTTAAAAAGGAATCCACGACGAATGAGAGAGAGGGACAAACAACAAGCCACCATTGTCTGAGGATGAATGCTTACTCCCACTATCGGAATTTGTCAAGAAATGACAACTTGACCTTGGTATCTGCTGCAATTCACAAAATTCCTCCACAAAATCCACATTTATATGCAAACTTGGTGCAAATGGTACGACATCAAACTTGTCTTGCAAAATTTAACCGAGTGAACTTTTAAGCTCCATGTTTTCAGTTTTCATTACGTGAAATTGATAGCCAAATTGGCATATTTGTACTATTTGACGTTAATGATCCAAAGGTGAGGTAGAAAGATTAGGAAATCTCTCAGTAAAGGTTAATCACCAAAGAGGAAATAGGGTGCGTAGCTTAGCGCGTTTACCGCAATGGAAATGGCCAATTCGGCGACTAAACTACAGGATTCACAGATGATGCAACTTACATTGTTTGTCTTGCCGTCGTTGGTAGGTTCGTAGATGTTGGAGACGGAGACAAAGCAGTCGCGCATGCGCCCGAGAAGACGAATACCGGGAGCAATTTCCTGTTCCGGATGATTGGTTTCAGCAGTGGTGGCCACCAGAACAACGAAGAATGGCTTTGCTGCTACGTTGTGATCATACGACACACAGGAGACGTAGATATCTACAAATCACACCAAGAGGAAGGAATGAGAGTGCTCTTTCTAATAATGCCATCCATTACAATTTCGCCTTCTAGAGCACTAGAGAGACAGAGCGAGACTATTGCCTTCGGGACTGGCCATTGGAAAGTAATTCTGTCAAGGTTGTTAGCTGTCTCAATGTTAAGCTATTGGCAAAGCGATTGGTGGTTACAGATAAATATGCCCAGTTTGATGCAAAGCCGCAGAGAACTCAAGCCCACGCGTTCTATAACAAAGATTAGAGAGACCGTCAGCCAGTGCCCATGCACGATTCGATTGTCAGTTATATCCCCACATTTCTCCTAACAAGAAGGGACCAATGAGTAAACACACCATTGTCAAATAGGGAGTGAGGTTTGGATGGTCTTGTATTGAGGTCAGGTAAAAGCGGGAGTGTCATCAAGTTGGGCGAAAATAAGAAGGACCCCAATGAACCCACCTTAATTGATCAAGTGGAAAAGATGTGAATCATCTACTAAACCACATTCCCGTCCATATTTATTCCATATTTGTATCCAACATGTTATCTAAGTATCGGTTATGTGCGAGGCTCTCCCCATCTAACTTGGTTCCACAAATCTCATCCAAATACCTGTTTCGAATGCTATCTCCCTACTTTGAGCTGCAGAAGTTGCAGACTGATAGCTCACTAACTGACTATACACTGACTCCACAAGTACTCGTAGTAGAAGCAATGAATGCGTGACCTTCGGTGATAAGATGGAGATGAATTGGCGAGACCCACGGTAGCAATAAAAAAATGTGTACGCAATTTTGACGAGAAAAGTGGCGAAACTTCAAGCACTCCCAATTGCTACATATTTTGCGTCATAAAAAGGATCAAATCGAGCGGGCCTTTATATACATCCATACAAAAGCGTCCACTAAGTGTTGAAGCATCGGTTGAGTCAATATGAGATTCTTAATGATTTGCTTAAATGCAGATAGGAGATGGTCTCACAGCTTGGATTTAATTCCCCTGTTAAGTGGAAACGAGAAAAATAAAGTGAGGAAGTCAAAAATCCAGATTCTACATAATAGAAAGTGAAATAAACAGTACGCAGTGTCTTTCAGGGCGAAAATGGGAGTTCCAGAGCAATTTATGAAGTTGTCAAAGCTCTCTTGGAAACAGACCTTCCTATCTCGCTTTGTTCGATTTATGAAATAAACACTCTATCGAAACTACGTGTATAGAAGTTAGAGGCCATAAATTATAACACGATCCATGACGTAAATAATACCAAAATATATGAACACATTTTCAGTGAAAAAGCGTGAAATCTCATTAAATTCTAGCATCACTGAAGGCGTCCATTCAGAACGCCTCCAGGATTTGGCCATGGCAACAGTGACGAGAGGATGCCATATTCCAGCGTTTACAATTAAGGTATCGCAAAGAGCGCATACAACAGCCAAATAACACCGAAAGACTAAGTCCACCATTTATATGGAAGAATGGAAACCTGCAAGACCAATGTAAGCAGAAAGATTAAGGTCAGGTTAGAACATGCAAACGCACCTTAAATTAACTTCTACTGAGAAAGAGATACTATTAGATGGAAATTTTCAAATTCAAGAGAGTTAAACGTCTAACGCGAGCTGTGGATGGTTAAAAATTCATGATGAACATGGTGAAGGGGAGAGCTCTATAATTATACATCAACCATGAAAGAGATCTGGAACTCTGATTATACGAAACGAGGGGATCCAACGGAGTAAAACGAGTAGTCACATTTGAGCAACTTTCGTGATCCAAATAATAAGTGTGCAGGCACCACAAAATCGATAAATTGGACCATAAAAGGGGCAATTAAAGAGCACGAAGTTCACAAGAAACGTGTGTTTAATAAGTGGGCTACATGAGCATAAAATCACTCTGAAAGCACCTGTCAGTTGGGGGGAAACAAGTTGACAATATTTCCTACTCAACAATAGAAGCCAAATCCTGATTTAAACTGATGGGGTAGATGACGCAAATCAGGGTTCTTCAGTGACTGATTAATCCTAAATTAAGTGCGGTACGTTGAGGGTAATTGAAAGTACGTCGGCCAACTACAAAATGTGAATTTTAGAAAAGACGAAAGTTGATATGACAGGTGATACATTAGAGACGTAGCACAACAGATGAGGGTAAACTTACATGAACTCATCTGTTAGGAGTGCGAAAGGCCAAGTTATTAAAATAACAATGTTTGCTTCGAGTACACTCACCGTGTTTTCGGCCAACTTGGTTTTGTGGAATGATAATTTGGCAAGAAGTGCTGTTGTTAGTGCCGTCAATCGGATGGTCAAGAATGCAGATTGCACGAACGACCTGAAATGGGACAAGAAAGAATGTGAAGATAAGGTAGGGATGGCTCCCCAACATAATGAGAACATAATGGTAAAGGAGAAAGGAAGGGGAAAGGAAAAGATGCTAAGTCAAGCGAACTAAATCGACGCATGAATGAGACGATGTGCTGACCACTATGAAACGTGAAGAGATGGACAAGACTACAAGAGATTTTCCGAATGCCTCCTAGACTGAAGTAATCAAGTAATGCTATTCCAGCCATCACAGTGTGATAGTATACAATTAAAATCCGCTTACCTTCCCAACAAGTTTGACCATGTCTGGCGCATAACTAGGGTCACAAATGACCTGTTTGCATTTGGCAGTTTCACCCTCCGACTTTACGCCAACAACCTTGCCGTTTTCCATTTCACAACCTTCAAAAGGCTTGTTGAGCATGTATGTGCCACCGTAGACCGCAGAAAGACGAGCGAAAGCCTGAGGTAACTCCCCTAACCCATAAAGTGGATAGAGATAGGGAGACGTGCCGTAGCGACTCAATGATTCGCTATAGAGCTTCATTCGTTTTATTGCATCTAATGCACACTTTTGTTTGTACTCATCGTCACGATAAAGACAAATTGCGTGACCCACGAAGTCCTACAACGCAAAAAATTCAGAACAGAATCAGCCATTCAGTCATCCAAAGCGAACAAACCAAAGAGACAGAACGTACTTGGGTATTATTATCTACTCCAAATTTTTCGAAAACCTGCATCATGGAGCACTTGCGGAGATCTAAGCCCTCCCAGGTTTGAGGATTGGCTTCATTTACACCCTCGGTGTAAACCAACATTTTACGGAATCGGCGCTTTTCGAACATTCCCATGAGATCTAAGACAATGAATCATATATGAATTGTTGTATTACTTGAGGAAAGAGCCTCACTCTCGCTGCTGGGGACTTTGCAAATCTTTCCGCTTTCGGAAGTACCTTTGTATACATAGCTCCCACCGACAGACTTAAATTCAAGATACCGAGTAACACCGGTATGTAAAAGCAGCTTGACGAGTTTGCCATCGGCCATTAGAAATTTAGGAATTAGATCAACATTCCAATCTCTTGCACGTCCATAGACCTGCTCGCCAGGGTATGGTTTATTAAAACGTTTAAAGAGTTCATCAAGAGGAGTCACGGAAGTACTTTCACCACCATAGTAGCTATTTCTGTCCATATGTAGAACTTTCTTGCCCGCAACAGACATAAGTCCACTTAAGATGCATTCCTAAAAATAACACCGAGATAATGTCATAAAATCACGAATGCCTTCAATCCAGTTCCCAAAATAATAACGTCATAATCTTCGTCCATTTTCCTTTAAGCAGCCGCCAGTGATAATCAATTAATTTAAACTGCTTTGAAGGAGATGAAATGTAATCAAACGACTATTGATTTAACATTAGCAAATTAATTTGTCAATAACCGTTAGTTTTATAGTTTTCAATAAAATGTTTTTTTCGACAAACTTGAGCAAAAATTTTAAATAGTGTTTTTGCTTATTTTATATTGACAACATTTTTATTATTGCTGAATGATGGCTGAATATTAAATTATATTAGCGGTCTATGTATTAAGTTTTACTATGATAGAAATGAAATAACCCAGCTATATTTCGATGTCAATTACTTCTTCAAATGAAGATCGAAAATATTTTTCCACATTCTTTGAAAATAAAGAGACAAATTTCCAATTTATGAAAATATTCTCTGTATTTGCACTTTCGTCATAAGTCATAAAATGTATTCACTTTTATTGGAACTCTTAACAAGTTCCTCTTTTCTCTGTAGTGCCAAAGACCGCACTGGCTGTACAATTTTGAAATTGTGATGATGGAGTGTTACATGAAGTTGATCCACACGTACAATCCACATTCATACAAATTAGGCTTTTGGAGCACTTTTTCATTGATTACGCGTGTTATTTATAGAATATTTTACTCTGAACTAACATGATCATTCAGATTGGCGATTCAGCGATTTTTTAAAGTGTCCAGTCAGGTTAATCATATTCTAAGAATTTTATTAATAAGCTCTGAAACGTATTCGAGCTTTAATACATTACTTGGTATTGAAGTGAACACTTTCCACGTCCAATAAGGACAAAATTGTCTTTTAAATGAATTTACTTAATCCATCTTAAATAATAAATGATTTGCCACACGACTGTTATGGAAGTTGAATTAAATGAAGTTAATACTTAAAATAGTAAATATTGAATACAAGTTTTCCTTTTTATCAATATGCGTTTTTCAATGGTAATATAAAATCCACATGAGTATTTCGAAAAAACTTGTAATTTATCAGTTTAGAAAGAACAAAACACTTTAACCTTCAATATTAATTGATCATATTGTGATGAATATAGCATATTTAGCAATCAGACTTATACAAACTGATTAACTGAAGTAGAAAAAGTTCATTTGAGATTTGATCAGGGTAGACATTTAGAATATCACATCGCATTCATACAGACCGAAACAGTCTACCAGTTCGAAGACCATCTGAGATTTTTGGTGATTGATACACCAGTCTCCTTATTTCAATTGCGAAGGGCTGGTGACACCAAGAGTCCAAAAAAATTTTTCTTTTACACACTCCACAATTTTGCTATAGCCAGCAGATGTCTATCATTGCCTGGCGATTAGAAGTGATTGACTGGCTATAAGATCTCCACTACAGTGTCCACAGGCGGCCCCACTGTGTGTTTGCACATAGATACCAAAACAGGTATCGATCATTACGCCAAGACATGACTGATGTCCAACGAAGAAATGTCTTGTACATAAACTTAATTTGGCAGGGTGGCTTGCCTGCCATCTCCAAACTGATCTGGCGACACGAGTTACGGGACTTATTCCAAATATTCAATCGATGTGGCCTCGGAGGACCCAAGATTATTACAAATTTATCATCCAAACTCTGCCCTTCTCGCCTATTACTCGTTTTGTGTCCGTCTAGAGGTGCATTTGCGTGTGGAGGTTTAGATACCAATAATTACTCATATTACATGTCTCTTGTAAGATATCGAAATAATACTGTCTAATTAATAAGCATCTGTTCCAGACAACACATAATGGATTAGTAAATGAAGTCAAAGAAAGGAAAAACGACATTCGAGATATATATATAGAAAAGGGTGCTTTATTATTGCATGATATTAATAATAAGAATAGTAAAGCGTTTACATCAAAGAGCGACATGACTCAAACGTCAAAAAGCGGTTCATTTATAAAGGAGCTAAGATTTTTACGTGTCTTCAATACTCACTGAACCACTGTGACATTCTTCATCAATTCTCGGATGGCCATTGTAGCGTATGCTGCCTTTGGCAACGTAAACTCAAGAATCAGAGCTCGACTCTTTTCTTAAAGGAGAGGGAAAGGGAGAAATAAATAGACGGTTAGTTAGCTACAAGGAAAGCACAAATTCAAGGCAAAGATGAAAAACAAAACTCCTTAAAAATACATCTAACCGGTTATAAAATGATCGGCCTACCCTTGCATTCACCCTCGGCCACACCTAAAAATAAAGCAAAAAAACAGTAAAGACCGGAATTTAAATGTGCATTGCGTAGAACAAGTTCCTTAAATTACAGAGAATCAAATTCATGCAATTAACTACTCTCAGTGGCCTCTCCATTACAATTCTATTTCCTCTTATTTAGAGCTGACGATTATCCCCATTTCTTCGAAGTTCCGCTTCTTCTACATCTCCTACTCTCTTTTTCTCATTTCTTCTCCTCGTCCAACATACACATGACTCAAGTTAACTCTTGGGCCTCTCATTTGGGAAAGGCTGTTGTTTCCTATTAGGCTTTAGGAAGATCATTCGTCCTGTGAGAATATATAGCTTAAAGTAGTTTTACTGACGTTATTAATAGTGCCTCTTTAGAGGGTCGGGCATCACTTACATACGGAGAGGTTGTTTCACACTTACCTTTTTCGTTGGAATGATTTCCACCCTTGACAGGAGATTTCTCATTCATTATGGCGTAGTCACTGTGTACTAGGGGCTCAAGTACATCGGAATATTCACGAATCTCGTAGTGGACATCCTCTGGTTTGACAATCAAGTGACGATAGGATCCAGGTAGTGCAAAGTCTCTACGGAATTACAAGGAGACAGGTCTTATTTAAATATTTCTAAATAGGAGAGCTAAGATTAACAAATCCGAATTCAGATACACTAAATAAATCTGTATGTAAGGAATAAATTAACTATTTTTGCGCTGACGTCTCCACATCTAAGCTACCACTCAGTCCTAATAAATTGCAGTAATCCACGACGTCTGCTTCATTCAATAACCAACCAAATTAGAACAGCCTTGTGAAACACGCAATGAAACCAAGCCTTCAATTATCCGGCTCACAGTACAAATGTGTTAACTGCAGTTACCTCCATAACAATGAAGGGCCAATCCTAACTTTGTAGGACCAGTATCTTCAATTCTTCCAACGTGAACTACGATACGGTCCTCAAGTTATCAAACTTTGGTCAAAATGACTTCAGACTACGATTATTAATTAGTTGTTCAAGCATCTGATTGAATCCAGTGATCATGCGCATTAATAAACCAGTTCCCTGTGCACTGATCTAGACTTAAATCAAGCCGGAATCTTGGTTTATATTGTATACAAATGATAATTCGACTCAATCATGCAAATAACCCTGCTACATAAGAAATACCGTTTCAGTTAATCAAAAAATGTGAACTCAAAAAGTGCATTAAGAATTGTAGAACAACCGAGATTAGCTGTGTACCGACGTCAGGCACAAAGGGTAACAAACTGATAAAGAACTGGAGAATTTTACACATGAAAGTATAGGTAAAAGGTTTAAAAGCTCCTTTTGACCGAATATTTCCCGAATAAACGCAGAGACCCAATGCACAAACAGACTGAAGCACGGCACAGTATGTATGAGTTTTTGATGATATGAATTTATGGCAATAATTTGGAGGTTCTTACTTGACTTTGTGTTTGAAGTTCTCAACTTTGAGTGAGTCTTCACCCAAGATCTCCGAGTACCATTTACCGCCTAAAGCATTACAAAAAAAATTGTGAAACCACATGAAAAACGTGGATAGAAACACATATATTTTGCGAATTTTAAAATAAAAATCAGCTGGAATTAAATAATCGTTATCACGGTGACTGAGCTTAAGACAGCATACCGACAATCGGAACCGATGTCAGTGGCCAAGATCTTATCGCCACGTTTATCAAATCCCGAGGGCCCAATGGGTCTTAGGAAACAACTCCCCTTTCCAACTTCACAATGATTATGTGCATTAAGTCCGGACAGCATTCCCCACTTTTAACTAATTCAAAAACATTTGTCAGTGATGTATTTATAAAATCCCAGCTACCACTACATCGGTCCGACTGGTAAAATTTTCAATTAGCAGAACTCTGTAAGCTGTATTCACTCAAGTTGAATAAGCATTTTCAGAATATCTATTTAATATAACAATTTTACGAGAAGTTAGTGAGAGCTGTTAAATTGTTTCCAATTGTGAACAGTGCCCCGATATGTAAAAAAAAAAACAAAAAGAGGAAGCTAAGCCTGAAGAAAAATCTCCTCATGCCTCTCTGAATAAGTCTCTAGTGACCACCCTATAAAGGGACCTTGAAGATAGATAAAAGGACACTTACTGGAAAAGAGCAAACAAACAGGTAGCGACATAAACTTGACATTAATAAGGGAAAAAAGCTACTATGACGTCGAATATCCATATAAATTAAATACCTTCTAGATGCACATTATATATCACCGTAAAATATGTTCAAATGAATATATAAAATGTCGCTAGTCTCTTCTATTCGACTTTAATAAAGAAATATAAATAACTCGGGGTGATATGACCAACAAGGGGATTGTTAAAGCCGGAATATCGTGGGTACAACCTCATCCATGAGCCTAGGAGTCAAATAATGAGAATTGAGAATTATGAGGATACGGACAGCTTAACGCTTCCAGAACTCTTGATATCTTTACTTTAACAATTACTTTCATTCTTGACCTCTTCCCTATTTCCTATTTTATAGGACCCATCTGATATTCCCATGAGCAATAACAATGATGAGAAGTATAAAATGAATAAAAATATCTGTTAGGAAGCCTAATCGAATATTTTCGTTCCTATCGAGAGAAATTAGCAAGACTCATCTCTCGCGCTCTGCATTAACGATCATTGAATTCCCACGCTCACACCTGGACACGTGAGCACCTACGGAGAAGCCGCCGCTTATTATTGGCTAACTAGGCAGCCAATCATTTATTAGAAGTCAAGCCTATACAAGTCAATTAATATTGTTAAATAACCGTTGGTTGGACTATAGGCGTTCTCTTTCTAATCCTTGAATTTGAATATCTGAGACTTTAATAAAGAGCAATTGAGAAGGTATAAAATAATTACATCTGAATACGCTCACTTATGTCAGGGATAAAATTATTCAATTAACGAACAAGTCTTTATAGGTTTATGTAAATACAGAACACATCATAAGTGAGCAAAGAAATTCATAACTCTTTTTAAAGTGGGAACTAAAATATAGCCTAGGATGGTCTGTCTCCTAAAAGAATTTCTAGATTCATAAACAAGGCATATTTTGGGGTCCACAGAGTATTCAATTTTCGGAGGAGCCTGTATAGAAACCTTTCACCTATACGATGAGAGAACGCGACAGAAACACTTCGGCGGAAAATATTTCGAATAGCAAAAAAGATGCCATTGGAGAATTTAAAACACGAATAAAAAGCACATATTCAGTGAAAGGATATCACAAACAAATCTGTAACTCAGTTTTAGATCTGATATCAATGTATACCTCATGACAATTCAACTCTTAATATAATTCAAAACTCATAAATAAGACACTTTTGTGTTGACAAAATATGCTACTTTAATTGAAAAATTAAAAGTATTCTGACTGAACTTGAAGGATGACTCTCCAAAATTTTTATTTGGATCAACACGGATCTCTGGGACCCAAGTATCTCGACCTCACAGTGGCACTTGAAGTGTCTGACACTGCTGCAACCTCAAAACTGTTACCAAGCTCACAGTGGTACTTGGAGTACTTAATCCAACGATAATCACAAATTTCCATAAGATCATCGTGTGTCCTCAAGTGGTTTATTTCAATTAGCGGGATAAACCACTTATAAATGGTCTTTGAATGGGCGCTCCCAGAGTTCCGTTTCCCCCATCCCATTATACTTCTTCTATATGAAACTGTATAAGCCCATTTTTTACAAACATACATACACTTGTCATTTATCTACTAATACGATTTTTGCACACTTTAGCTCTCAGTTCCAAACTCTTTCAATTATTCCCTATTCACTAGCATTATGACAGTTGTTATACAATAGACCTTGGTCGGTACTCAACTCTTCGTGTTCTGCTTGACTTGGGACTGATTGCCTACTGTTAGCTGCTAACTCCTAATTTGGTGACCTCGTTTTTTGTTACTTCAATAAACTAACTAAACTAATGAACTAACGATAGTTCAACCCGACCCACAAACTCGAACACTAAAAGGTAACCCACTCTCATTGTCAGGAAAGATGACCTCATAGCCAGGTAGAGGGAGAACCACCTGACTCAACAGGGGTCTCTCACCACCCTCAGTAACTCGGGAAGGCGTTGCGGGAGTCACTGAAGATGGAGGGTTGTGTGGTACTTCCGACTCATCTTCCCCCCCAGTCTCCTCATCTGCTTTAACATCACCAGCTGGTTCAGTTGTAGGCTCTGGATCCGGGACGGCAATAGTTGTTGGATTGAGGGAGTCATCAATGCACAACTCGGAGGAAGAATCCACTGAGCGCAAACCTAATAGAAAGGAAGAAATAGTTTATTAATTAGGGAACTGTCACCTAAACACTAAAAGTTGAGCGGCTGATTCTCGATTAACCAGAATAGTTTGGATAAGCTTCTAAAGCATGAAACTTTACTATAATGAACCGAAGTTGTCTTCACAAGTTGTCTCAACTAATGTATTAATAATCGCACCTCCAAATAATAATTATAGAGGTTAAAGTTTCCATCTAATTACGTGATAGCACCATAAAAATGGTCTACAATCCAGGGAGCGCTTGGTAGGACCACATGATTACCATACTATTACATGAGTAGGTTATGAACAGGGAGCACTAATAGGACCAAATGATTTACTTCCTTCTTTCATATCAACCGAATCTTACAAAATGCTGATTTAAGGGAGTTAAAAAAGCCGATTCCTCAGCAATTAGTCAAAACAAAAATTAACTTTTCTGCAAGGAATGAAAAACAATAATTACTCCCGATATAATGTATAATTGTGAAACAATAGGATCGGAAATTACTATGCAAATATGATGTAAGCTAAGAACTCAGGAATCACTGGTAATCAATCCTCAAACCTGACACGTTTAGTTTATTGTATTCTACAATTAGAATATCTACAAATCTATTGTCTTTTTTCGCTCAGTTACATAATTACTTTAATACAAAGTTCCTTTTCATTTGTTGTGCAATTAATAAACTATGGTTTCACGATCTCTATTCTCCTGTTTGGGCTATCATCAAAGACCGCACTTCCAAAAAGAAACACTTAAATATAAATATTTAACAGAGGACGAACCCTTAGAAATAGATGGGACATCTGGGAAGTAGAGATCCCCAACCAACGCCTTTCCATCTTCACTGACACCTAATTCACGAATTCGACGGCTTGCGACCTTGTTCCAAACCAGACTCTGGTAGCTGTGAGCGTAGAGCTGACGCAGATTGCGAGGCAACTGAAATAATAATAATGCATAATTTAAACGCACTTGAATTGGAAAAAGAGGAGCAAATATGTGATGGCTATCTACTACAAGGGGGAGCTTTTGGTTCACATATAAGATACAAAAAAGTTACCACCTACATAATAAAAAACTATGAGCCAGATTAATATGCTTTGTATTTCGTGGAAACAAATTATTTTTCTAAATAGTCACTCGTAGAAAACTGGATAAATAAAGAGAACAAGAGGAGCGTATACTAAACCCGTTGCTCAAATGAAAAAAAGCGGTAGTGATTTTGCTATCTAATAATAAAGATAAAAACCTAGTAATTAAAAAGTAACGAAGTGATCGATACTATTAGACATTCACTCATTATGAAACACGATCATTGCACGCAGCAAACACACTGAAGGTCAAGTTAAAATAACTATAGTGACCTAAAAGAGCAGCCTTGTCTAATAAAGAATACTATTGAGATAAATAATATGTGAAAAACGCTATAAACCAGATTCAAAGGATTAAAACGTACTGTTTGCAGTGCAGATAGTGTTTTTCCATAGCGAACTATACCAAGAAGTAATGTTTTCTCCAGACATTGTGGCATATCGTCTCCACAAGCTTTAGCATCCTGGGTCTTTTGATACAGCTCCTTCATTTGACGAACAACCGGCAATTCTACAATGCAATGTCAGGCGATTAAACAACTTCGACAGTATAATGAGATGCATTTAAATATCCTAATCCTAACCTGAATTCGTTGGCGTCAGGATGAGATTGATAGCATTTTCCCAATTTGCTCGAATAATTTCTCTATTAAAAACAAGATCAAATATAATTAAATGTTGAGTATTTACCTTCCAATATCAAATGTTCTAGCATCGGCACAATGACCGAATCTCTGCAACCCAAAGTAGTTAATAAATCCATGTTTCTGCCAATCTTGGATAGCCCTGTGGATAACACTATCTCCAGCACAGATATCGCTGCAAAGAAATGGGCTTAGAGGATACCTCATGACAAATTACCGGATGACAATCGAGAAACGGTTGCCATAGAGCTCACCCAATTTGATCGGAACAGCAGTATACGAGAAATTTCCAATTTTGATTCCGTTTAATCGAGGGTTCAGTGTAGATAAGCGACGAGCAGAAATACTAGTACAATAAACACTATGACATATAAGACAAACTTTTTAATTGAAACATTTTGGGTGGTGATTGCTCTTTTATCCTTAGTGCCGGCGTAGTTGAATGAATTCGAATTAATCCTAAGTAGCAAATAATAAGAGACGTTAAACTTACTTGAGCATACGGCTAACAATATGGAGAGCTTGCATTGTATCTTTGCCCTCCTTATAAAGCACAAAGCGACAGTAGGGTGTTTTCTTTGGTGGGTCGTTGGACTTTGCAACTCGTTCCCAAGCTTTCTTACCTTTAAGACGGGAGTAATTCACTCAGAAAACCAACCTTTGACCAGACTACCCCGAGTAACAGTAATAAATCGATTTCCATCAACTTCAGTTGTCTGGCTAACAAGAGAAGGATAATTCAACCGAATAGCTTTGTGAAATGCTTCCCTTTCTTCTTTATCCTCAGAGGCCTATTTTTAAAATTATATAAACAAAAAACTCCTTACTGGAAAAGAAGCTTCAGACATTGTTTCACGATCGATTTCCTTTAGGACTTCATCAATTTCTATGGGGATAATGTAACTAGAACCAAAATTTGGCACAGACTGTTAAGTGTAAGAATACTTTCTTACTCACCGAAGTGCCGTTAACAGGTACATCCGGCACAATTGATGATAATCGGCAAACGTTCCCAGACAAGTCTACTTCTCGAACAAGAAAATCTTCCCACCTATAATTTGTATTATGTGAGTACATTTTGCTACTTGCCTTCCCTTCAATGTTCCCTTAAACCCAACATTTTTCGGGTACATATACTCTAGGATTCCAACATCACGTTCAGACAAAGTGTTTCGTATTAAATCAACATCGTCATCGAGCCTTGGTCTTTTAGATTCTGGTGGCGATTCCTGAACTTCAACGGTTGCCATTTCTAGCAACACGCGTGACCAAATTTCTGAGATGTTAAGTTATCCGCAAAACATAAATTCGTATATGTCAAGGTCAGTAAAAATTTGAGTCATTTTAGTGAAATTTATAAGATTGTGAAACAGAACTTGATAAAAGTGCACAAATAACTTTCAGCTAATTGCAAGGAACTTCATTTTATTGTTTAATCACCGTATGCTCGCTTCACAACCGAAATAATCATTTTTTTCCTAACATTAAAGACGTCGAAAATACTATATTGTATTGTACGAATTATTCATCAGCGTGCCCCCATAATGTTTACTATCTAAATAGCCGAAATTTAAAGTCAAATCTGAGTGAATTCTAGCATACTCAGATATGTTAAATGCTCAAGTATTGTTAATTTATTTGCCTTTGACAGTTAGAAGAAATACATATGTCAGAACTACATAAAAACTTCTTTGTTTAATCAACTAGCTAATAAGTAGCTAATATAGCGTACACGAATTCACGCAGAAGCCTGAAGGAAAAACGCTAAAACGTGAATCTCGAAATGGAAACAGTTGGATGACATGATGAATCTAGAGTCTACTTAAACTCGTTCCTCTCCCAACCTCTTATTCAGCTGTTTTATTATTCCCCGGGATTAGATATTTTCCATCGTTAAATATTATATAATTTTAATATGCCTAGCCGAAATCGACAAATTAATTAAAGAGTAAATATGCCACATTAGGTCATCACATCACCAGTCTGTAGATTTTGCCCAAGCGTTCCGTACTTTTTATACGGTCTGTTTACCTGGTATTATTAATGGATAGTTAGGTGATATCACTTATACATCTAGGCTTCATGTATGGAATCTTACTTTTCACGCAGCTCATCCTAGAACATTCTATAAAACAAACTCGGATTTTGCCTTCTATTTCTCATTGAACCCTTGACCTCTCATTTTGCAGATAAACACTTTGACTGGAAAAATGATTAAAAATTATTCTCAGCCACTAATTCTTTGCTATTCTAGTGGCGAGTAATAAACTGAGTAAGTCCTTCTACTTACATCTATTAGTAATAAGACACCAATTTACCTCAACATAAAGCTATAGTTTGAGATACATTGAGTATATGAAGACACAAAAAACGACCAAACGTTTCCAAAATAATAACCGCAAAATTTTCCAAAAATTTGGGTAATTTTCAAACGCTTTATCCCCAAGAGGAAGCCCCACTCGCTCAATATCTATTCCGTCTTAGTTTGTAGGTCATCACAATAATAATTCGTCAAAGCTATCTGGTATAAAGTACCAACAGATCTCGCAGAATAATTTTATTTCTCAAATCAGATAATCGTGAAAAGAATACCAGTAAGAAAAAAAGGCGGGGCAGAGAAAACCGAGAGCGGGAGAAAGAGGAAATTACAGAGTGGCCAATGCTAGTGTTGTAAGAGAAATATGATGAGGAGGAGGAGGAGAAATAAGAACACCTAAATCTCTCATTCAACGTGTCGTTTTGTCGCGATCCTACGTCTCATTGCCAAGCTGGGTAAGCTGAAAATAAAAAAAGCGTGGATGCGAAAATAAACGTTTTCCAAGACGAATGAAACTGAAGTGAACTTATGTAGCTCACCTGGTCGAGGAAGATCTTAGGAGTAAGGATCTCAGTGCCCCCATAGGTGATCCGTCTAGTAGAACCTACACCAGGGATACCGGATGACCCAGGGGAGGTCAGATCAGAGCCCGACCCCGAACCAGGGAAGGAGAGACCGAGGGCGTTAAGGGAGGAGGAACTGCCATGTGCAACGCTTCCACCAATCCCACTTCCACTGCCTCCTATGATGTTTGCCCCAGCTCGAGACCACTGGAGGAGATTGTGGTATTCGGTATAGGTTCCGCCACCAACCACAAATACGTAGACGTCATAAAAAGGCTGTTTAGCACGAGGGACATTTCTATCACATGAAAATAACATATTTGATTCCAAAATATACCTGGATAAATGACTAGTAAAACCTACTGAAAATTTATTTGATTGCTCCTTTAAAATTTGAAACTCAAGCTCTACACGCTACACATTCTTCTCTAGACAGAATAAAAGACAAAAAGAACCTCTTTTTCAATCTAAATATTGGGTGCGATTACTTCTCATTACAATAACGGATGACAATTGTTAACATTATAATTTACTCACTTGACATGTCTGTAATTTTAGACCTTAGTGTTAATTACACTCTACCAGATTAAATAACATGCAGTAATCTATAAACAGACAATATACGAATAAATATGAATTCAAAAACACTATTGCATTAAAAATGGGAATTTTTCGTTTAAAAAACAATCTAATTTATAAGTCCGAGTTTAACCTATAAATTTGACAATGTATAAAATAAGCTGCGATTAGAGGTTTTTCTAATTTGGCTAATTTAAAACTTCTTTTGAGTCATCGGGTACCAACGAGAACGAGGAGGAGAGTTTACAAAATTTATAACTAAGACAAATCAATGGAGACCATTGGTATTACATGAAATTGGGTACCTACCCAGCACCAGCCGTTGATCTCTTTTGAAGTTTCGGATCGAAGTAGCTATAGTCCTCCATCTCAGTCTTATTTTCAACCAACTGGGAGACAATTTGAGTGAAGGGGAAGTAAGATTTCCGACCGGAGAGAACACGCATACCCTCCATGAACATAACCTGTCCATGGTACACCAGTTTATTCAGCATCATTCGACCGGTACTCACTGCGTCCTGGCCACCCGCATAACTCGTCTGAGTTAAATTCCCGATTTTTCTAGAAAAATGAACAAACAGTGAAAGGTGCGGTTCGACGAAAAGAATAAGCTATTGATCTCGATTATTTAGTGTATCAAGGATAAAATATTGGCTATGAAACATTATGAAATATTTATATGTTTTTTTTCACTTTATTTAAATAACGATCGATCTTTAAACTGTTTATATGAACTAACCGAACCATTATATACAGTGTACAATTTAACAAAAGAACCCGAAGAAATTCTCGCTGTAACAACGGGATATCAGCTTGCGGATCATAACTAACCTGAGTTTTTGGACATATTTAATGGCTGATATGTTTAGGTCAGGATGAGCGGCCTTGAGTTGTTCACCATAGCGATCAAGGTCGCTGCTGGAGACGTGGAATACAACAGAACTTCCACTGCCACCAACACCACTCCCACCATTCGATGCCCCTCCTTCACCCGAAGGCGACGAGGAAGCGTTACAGGAAAGAGCTGCCAGTAGCAGGAGACGCAATTTGTCTTCTCCAGAAAAAGTGTCCATGTTTAACAAATCTGGTAGAGAGTGCTCCTAAAGATATTACAGAAATGAGTTTAGGAACAAAACTTCGCTCAAATATCCTGCATTAATGAATAAAACCAATAGTCTCATTACTGCTGAATAAAGGCTCCTATTAAACGAACATTGATCGCTCGAACTAAGGTAGATATAGATAAGGCAGGACTCAAAGTATCTGGCCACATGATAAAGTCCCTTTGACAGAATGCGACTTGAGTATGATTGGCTTCTCATTCTCTTAAAATGTTTCATTTCACCATCTAACCGTTTTCAAGTGACACAATAAACTGAAGAGTGATAAGATCAAGACATTCTTTCACTTAACTCTTTTAATTTACTTCCTAATACGTTACAGATGAAATCACACTTTCGCGTATCATAAGCTCATCATCCAAACACATTTAACTAATGTATTCTCAAAGACTCTCAAACAAATGCATTTTGACCTCTTAAATGAGCTAACCACTTTAGTGTCTCGCACTATATCAAATGAGAACACAAGCAAGACGGAAATAAAGAACTATTTGGAAATCATGAAAACCGACACTCTTACAACAGAACTCCCATTCATATTTGATAATTATCAATAAAAACTCAGATTATGGAAAACAAAAACAAACTCCCACCTGAATCAATATAGTTACAGAGTACAGAAAAGTATAAAACAAACCTTCACCTACTTGTAGAGACTGTAATGTGATCAGTTTGTCCTCCACATCATTAAGCAAATCAAGTTGCCGATTTTTGATCTCCTTCGCCAAGTAAGTCGCAATGTGCATATGCATATCCACACACCGTTTCTGTTCCATCAACTGAGGAAGGGTACTATAATAGCAATCACAGTCAATCAGTATGTTAACAAATAACATCGACCGCTAAACATATTCTAAGGCCCCTATACTTGATGGTACTGCTAAGAGTCGAAGTGGCATCACCGCCATTAGTAGAAAATGATTGTGCTTCAGCAACAGAGGCTTTCAGAGCCCCCAGTTTCTTTTCACGGTCCTGAAGGACAGCAAGCTCTTCCTGAAGGGCCCCAATGACGTCCGCAAAGGGTGAGGCGCGATGCGATCGCCATATTCGGTCGTTAGCGGTGGCCAGGTCGTAGCGTTTCACTTTGGCAGCTTGTCGGGGGTCAGTCGTCTCTTCTCCGGTGTTTTGAGTAGACATCTCTACGTGATTCAGGTGAATACCCTTAACAAGAGAAAATATGAGTAAACAGGTGAAAAAGTCAACGGTGAGTCACTAGCCCAAATAACGAATTTTAAGTGCTCTTTTCAGAATTAAATCTTAATGATAAAGGGGAACTACATGATTACAAAGGACTCAATTTATCGAAAGGGGAAAATGGATTGACCTACCATACTATATATTCAATTAAAATTGGGAAACAAATGACGAACCAAATACCATATAGAGACAACGAATATTTGGAGTCAGTGGTTGATGATTAAGGTTCAAAATTCAAGATTTGGCTTATTAGAACGAGTAAATACAATTGAAAATGTTTTCAGCGGAAAAAAAATTCAATAGGTCTTGGGAAAAGGCGGCATGCAACGGCAGTTAGTTCCAATAAGTCAAACGCTTTCAGACTCAAATTATGGGCCAGTCGTTTCTCAGACCATTTATTAAGTTCTTATCTGTGTCCAGAATTCCAGAAATCTAAATGATTCAGTCGTACCACAGTAACTTTAAAATGTGTGACATTCAACCGCTTGAATATCATAAACGTATCGTCATTAACATCCATATTATCAATGCAGACCTAGATGCCGATATCAACGAATATTTGTTTTACCCTCTTCTTCTATCAGAAGAGTGAATTAAAAATTATTCGTACGTTAAACTTTCATTTAATAGTGTCTGCTGATACCTCATGATCTGTATGCTTAAATCAGGTCAACCAAAGACAGCATTGTGAATAATCAAATGGCTGCTTGAGTACTAAATACACCTGATTTACTGACAACACACTGATTAGGAGTCATAAGAACGATATTCAAATGACTTAATAGGTGCACCCTTTGACTTACACCCCAGAGAGGTCACTAAGATACCTTATCTCCCACATAATATCACTATTAAAATTCACCTTTAACAACTATCTAGAGATTTGCAGCAATGGTTCAAGTTCATTGATGAATATCCACTATTTGCTACGATCAAAAATACCGATCGATAACATTCCACAAAGTGAACCCAGTCGAAAAGGTATAAAAAGTACCATCTCTCCCCAAACAAACTTTCAAAACCGCTGTAAAATTCATGCCTAAACAAACCAAATTCCTTCCTGGAGGAAAGTGGTAAACAAGCTAATTTATGTCATAAATAAATAACTCAAACATCATGCTCATTTTGACTTCAGTCATGATACACGATTTTCCACATTGCACTACTATCAAATTAAATGCGATATTCTACAACAATCAAAAAGATAATATCCTCTAAATAAAAGACAAGCATTAAGTGAATAATTCTCTTAATGAGCACAATAAACACAGCGAAGAATGCATATAAGACAAAAAATTAAAGATCAAATCCAACATCAGACAACTAAAGTATTTCCATATAGATGAGGCATTACATGAGGATAGAAAATTTCAATTTTTGAAGAAAAAATCATTCAACTGACAAACCTTTGCCATAATATAAATGAGTTACTTACAACAATATCATGTAGGAGGCTTTGATAAGTCCAACCATGATGTAAAGGGGAAGCCATATCCAATCCACGATCAAGAACAATAAGAAGAGGGCGTTGGAAGGAGAAAGGTGTAAGTCCAGCACCTCCTTGACTTTTTACATCACCAAAACTCCGATGTTCCATTCCAGAGAAAAGTGTATTCCTTGAATCCCGCAAAGCTTCTCTGAAACGAGCATCCAAATCTTTTGCAACCGCTTCTGCCGCATTGAATTTGGAACATCGAATGATTGGAACCGATCCGAGAGTAGCAAAAACTGAGTACAGACTCTCCGCAATGAAACCCGTTGTCTTATGTATATCCTCCTCAGTACACGAGGGTTTATTCAAAGCATAGAAGGTCCCATCTTGGACAGAGGGTTGGTCATTCAGCACAAAGAGGTCATCTTCCAGACAAATAAATCTAGTGTATTGATCGAAAACCTTTTTGATTCGCTGAATGCAGTCTTCCGTAAGAGCGGTTTCTGCTATAGCTTCCAAATTACTACGAGATATGGGACTTATGAAATTGAGGTAGTAGGCGGAATAAAGGTCCGATTCAAAGTCTTGACAGATACGCTTGACATTCTCTTCCGAGGGATAGACGAAATAAACAGCGGGAACATCGGGAATTGGTTCACGTTTTATGTCAAGAAGCCTAGACAATGGTTAATCAAATCAAATAAACCGAAAAAATGCCTACAAGTGTAATGTGACACCAAGAGATCGGAGCTCTTTTACAGAAAATAGGGGGGCAATTATATCCTGTCCCACTCGATCGTAAATAAGGAGCTGAATTGAGTGAATTAGAAAGGAAACAAAATAAATATACTTACCTTCCATTGTGGTTCGTCATCTTTCGTAGTGGTTGCATTAAAATTAAGCATGCATTTCAGCGATTCTACATTTTTGAAAAGGCAGAAAAAAGATTAATCAGTGATAATAAATGAATTCCATTTATATCATAGTGCAAAATTCACGGAATAATCAATAACATACGATATTAATAAAAATCATTTGAAATTATTATCAATAGGTCTATGAATCCGTGTAAGTAAAACGATATGACAGCGTAAGTCATGTATGAATTTATATGAAATTACAGACAAGAAGATAATCGCAAATACTCCCATTTAAAGCAACACATTTAAAACGATTTTGTGCATTGATCTAGCGAAAAATGAATAAATTTTAATTATGACGTACCGATTTTACGTTCCCGTAAGGAACACGCCATCGCACAGATATTTTACAAAATGTGCGTGTCTTCTATCCCTATTGGCGGTTAATAAGTCTTTGCGTTAGCTAGTTTTAAAATCAGTACAAATTAATGAAATACAAAATATGATATTTGAGTAATTTGCCCGTTATTAATTTAGAAACTAGGAATTCTTTGAATTGATTTGGTAAATTATTCAAACGAAACAATTTATGAAGTAATTAACGGGGCTGAATTTCCACATTTATTTAGAATAGAGCTACTATATATATGAAAATCTTAATCGGCCCTAACTTACAATTATTTATAGCATTGCTCTTTGCTTTAATTCTTTTGTTAACTACTATCGAAATTTATTTTTAACATTTGGACTCTTGCCTATCATTTATTCTCTATGAAGCACTTTTGTATACTCTATAAACCTAATCAGTGTAAAACACATTAAAGTGGACTTATGGTTACCAATTTCAATCTCCTTTAAATATTTTCCATTCACTTCTTGCATTTTCTTCACAATTTAATCAGTTAGTCTTTTAAGTATCTCAATTCTATTATATTTTGCGGTGTGATATTTACAATGTACCGAGATGAAGGAATGAAATACCTAAGGACCTTGATTTATAAGTTACGCACAATGACGACCATTTGAGTACCGTTCTGAAACACATTTAACCTGAATTTTGGAGATTTCGTAAAGTTTGAGGCTGCAGTACTGCGACACCAATTATGAGGCTCGTAATGTACATATACAGAGTCAGAGAATTTTAGTTTTATAAATAGCGATTAGATAAATAGTTGGTAATACCAATAGGCAAATTGGAAATTAGATGAGTTAGTCATTTAAATGTGAGGTTTATCTTCCTACCATTGCATATTTCAGCATTTTCGTGACCCTATGTTTTCAGAATTTCTATTTTGATTTTGTTATCGATCATACGACGTTCAATGATAGTCATCTGAACGGATATTAAATAAATGTATTAACATAGTTTTTTTGTAATAATTTTTCAAATTTGTTAAATATAAGAAAATAGTATTTCCTCTAAAGTAATTCTTGTATGTAAGATTCGTTGTTTTTCACCTTTTAATTTCTGCTTCTTTTAATTCCCTTTTATTCGAACGAATTTATTTGCATTAGGGTTGTAAATGGCGCATTATGCAAATCGACCTATCGATGCGAAAACGTGCGTCTTGGGTTAACGTAGTAATTTGGGTAGTTTTTGTTGTGGTGTTGTCGGGTCGTATTTGTAAATAGTGCAATGTCTTAGGGAATCTAAGAATCGGTAAATTATTGGGAAAATTGACACTGGTTCTGATGTCATTGTCCTCTCAGATAGCTGTCTACAACTACAGCCAATCTCACTGTCATAAGCGACTGGTGAATCTATCAATGTGACCGGAAAGCCCAAATGTAAAATAACTTTCGCCGATATTACAATATCTAATACCGGCTACGAGGCACAAGCTAATCTCAATCTTACTGGTCTCGATTAGTTTGGACTGCTTGGTCTTATGGATATTTCCATAAATGATGTCCACGGTCAGGAGCATCCCACTTCGACTCGTCACAGCTGAGAAGGTGATCCCGCGTTCCACGGCCGTGTCTCTCAAATGCCTTGTGTAATGACGGGATTAACATTTTATTTTACCTTTTACTCTCATTATTATTGAAAATAACGCCTATAACTTAAATTACTTATATGAACTAATATGAATTACGATTTACTGTACACAGTTTGAAATGAATTATAATAATTTTTCGCTATGGCATCGAGAACTTGTTTTTCTTTCTTCTCGACCGTAAAAGTTGGCAATGAAAGGCTGAAAATAAGTAAGAAATTTTACATTTATTCAGAAAATTCCGATGAATATTGGTGAATTTGAAATTTTCTTGAGGAAAAGTGAGAACAGAATGGATAATTTCTGAAGATGTAGTAAGAAATCTTTTTGATGTTGCAGGAAAATTTTCTCAAAATCAAGAATATGGAAAATGACAACTCGGATAGTTCTTCACTCATACCATCTGTAGAATCACTGGTTACACAGGTCGGTGAATTTTAATATGATCCAGAGAGCGATCGGCTACTTCTCAAATCACAAGGGGGGAGGGATTGCACAGGAGATTCCTAC
>CAADRB010000037.1:1402414-1424761 GCA_900708905.1 Hymenolepis diminuta | reverse complement strand
AAAGCTTTCGGATTCTGTGAAATGGAGATCTCATATGAGAGTGGAGCAAAACTCGTGACACAGAGCATGATAATATAGGCCCACTGAAAATCATTCCATCAACTTATAACTGGAGTTAACGGTTATATAACACTTTAAAGAGATCACAGATATCAACTGATTGGTTTCCCAAATATTAACCAGGCTCCAAAGTGGTAAAATTAGACTTAAATCTTGGCGCATTCAATATCAAATCATCAAATCTTCGAGTTATTTAGTAAATACCTCATTTGAGTTTCCACAGATATAGGAAATTGGCTTAGCTAAATAATCGATTCTAAGATTTGAATGAGTTCATAATTCCAATAAATGAGTTATCCTCACGAAGGTTCATTAACTAGGAAGGTGATTTGTAAATCTCATTGGAAACATAATCATTTATGAAAACAATCATACAATATGAATTTGTCAATTCATGCCTGAAATCTATTTTCCACTAACATTTTGACAGCATGTTCTCGTGTATCAAATTGAATTCAATATGGGAAAGCTATCTAGGATAGTGGACAAATAAGCATCACCAGTGAAGGCTATTTGCGCAGATTGATAAACGTTTGGCTTTTGTTTTCATTTTCCGCGTTGGACTAAGTTGCAGTCTAATACAGGTATGAACAAGCATGATACTGGCGGTTGTTCAATTTCTCTCGCAGTCGAAACCATTAATATGCGTCAATTGCGTGCAAACAGATTCTTCTATCACGTCTTTTTATCACATTTAATAACGGTTGTCATAAAATTCTACCTCACGTCTTAATAAAAATCAGCAGATAATTCAAACAACAAGAGGAGAATGGATATGAATGAATATAGTTCTCAGTCTGACGAGATTAGCATTAAGTTATATATTACCGCGCCCGCCTAGATTGGAGAAAGTTTATTCATGCTTACATGAATTTTTAAATACAGAACATTTTCTATTCACCAACTTTGACAATGACTAACCTAAATATTTGAGAATAAATGAATATACTAACCTCTAGCTTGATACGAAATCTGACGGGTTCACTGGGTACCAGAGGGCATTTGGGTGTTCCAGATGCAACGGGGCCATTTGGATCACAAATGGACAGCGATGTGAGTGGTTCAATTTCCACACCGAGGTGTCCGATTGCCATTCGTAGAATCTTGCAAAGTCGTTCGTCGGCGAACTCCAGGGCTGGTGCAATATCCTCCTTCACAAGACGGTGGAAGAACGCGAGCTGTTTCGATGGTGGCTGTGGGGCAGAAGGATGTAGCGATGGTGTTGAATTTGAGTCCGGGTATTGTTTATGGGGAAGTAAGATGTCGTCGACATCAGAATTGTAGCGTGTACGATAGGCCGATTCGGCATCAGTTTTTTCATCATGTTCGTCAGGGTTACAAGCGATATTCACCCCAGAGCAGCGTTGTCGTTCTGAATGGGGACTGGAATCCTCTGGCCATGTGATACAGCATCCACCTTCTATCCAATCGACGAATTCCTAAAAGGAAAGTATGAAACATAAATGACTCTTTTTGCAAAGGTAACGGGGTTCGTTCATCTTTTCTCATTGGCCCAATTAAAAGAGACTGTATATTTCATAGAATACGTCCATATTGTCGAATAAAAATTAGTCATTTTTATCCAAGACAAATTAAATTAACAATTTATTATTAATTGCTAGTAAAATTAGCATATTTGTTAAATTGTAGGGTCGTTGTCTTGCCGAATTTTGGAGTACGGCCTACCTCTAAGGTAATTTACGCGCAATCATTGAGTTCTGGAATTTGTTACTATTTTGGAGGTAAATAAAATTATAACACTTATAGATTAGCAAAACTCAATGTGAATATCGACTCCCTTATTATAGAATGGGCGTATATGGGATTCGAATCCAGGTCATCCTAAAAGTTTATACCACGTAGAACCATCACAATAAGGACAAATCTTCAGCAGGCTAGAATGAAAGTACAATATAGACATAATCATGATGTATTGTACTTTGGGGGATGTTACAAAAAAATGTTTAATATTTTAAACATTCATGAGCAAAGTTAGAAGAATAATGAAAACGGAAGAAGGACGCAGAATAGTGATGCGACAGAAAAAGCTATAAACGAATAAGACTATGATGGGAATGTTTTTAAACGCACACTCTTGATCTTTAACTGCTTCATTCCCAAGCCCATTTAGGATAGCGTTTTCCAAAGTTCGTCTTGGGTAGAGGGGAACGTCATGGAGCCTTCTCGTTGAGAGATTCTAATTCTGCTACCCTCTATGTTAGCCAAACTTAG
Source organism: Hymenolepis diminuta (assembly GCA_900708905.1). Taxonomy (NCBI): domain Eukaryota; kingdom Metazoa; phylum Platyhelminthes; class Cestoda; order Cyclophyllidea; family Hymenolepididae; genus Hymenolepis; species Hymenolepis diminuta. The sequence continues at coordinate 1,422,469 of CAADRB010000037.1, read as the reverse complement.
CCATTCCGCTCACTGAGTGGTATGCGCCGATGGGAATTGAAACCTTGACCTCTGATATGACAGACTTGCATGGTGACCAATGTTTCACTGACGCATTGAGCTCCAATCAAATAAATGCGTGTGTGTGTTAATCAGAAGGGATTAATGGGATTCTGTCGGATCAAATAAGACGGTAAAGATAGGATGGCATTACATAAATTACCATGGAATACAAAAGACTAGTGTAATTACCTCCTCACCTCAAACAAGTACTTAATTGAGATATTATTACACACAAAGTGTCTCACTCGAATAACTTTACACTTACCAATAAGCAGGATGAACAAAAAGTGGAAACTTCGCTCTAGCAGTCAGTCGAGAACAATACATGTTTCGTAGAAGAAATATCAGTCAGAAATTGTAAATAATCGCAAACAATCAAGATTGACAGGAATACTAGTACATCGGGCTATGAGAGGAGGTGAATTGTTTTTAAAGAATACATCGCCGAGTAGGATATGTCTTCGATCATAATATATCGACAGAAGTTGGTATTGTAATATCATATGAGCAGTGGAGATTACTGATTCTTCAGGATTTATTTTACTCATAATAAACCTATCCCATACTCACCCCAGATATGATAAACTAAGATTGAATCCAGATGGATGCGAATAAAAAGGTGTGAAATTCAGTGTATGTAGATGAACGGATTTTTGGGATAGTAATAATAATCTTAACAAATGCGGGAAAAGCTAAACTTAAACTGAAAAGATAAAAGCAGTCTGAGTGTCTCTAATTAGTATTTAATATACCAAATAACATATCAGAATGATCAATAAAAGAAATTATGAATGAAAAGACTAATCATAATTTTAATTAATTACCTATCACATAAATACCTGAAATTACGGTCATTCCTAAGAAAGTAATTGAGAACCGCAATAAGATTCCGACTCAAATATGACCTGGGAAGTTTAATTTAAATAACCTTTATAGTAGATCGCATTCATGAATCTGCATGCTTTTAGATATGCCTTCAAGAATTTAAAATCTTGCCTTGCAGATTATTTACAATTTACAAATCGAAAATTTCAGTCAAAAACTGGTAAGACAAAACTCAAGAGTAGCATTTTTAGAAACTCAGGGGAAAATGGCTTACATCGAATAGCTTACACGCGCTTACCACGTATAATGGTAAACGTGTTATTATTTACAGATTTAAAACTCTGAAGGAACTGAAGAAAACAGTTCATAGCACTTTTCCTGGAGTGATAGAGAGAGGTAACCGTAGAGGAGGTGTCTGTGATTTAAATAAAGTGGTCTTGAATTTGCATCACCATTCTACAGGCACATTTTGCTCTCTTAACAGGACCTCCAGCGTAAGCTAATGCATAATTTTTTTGATAAGGCTGCATGAAAGCTGTCAATATTCTTTCAGGAGAACGAAACCTGAATGCATACAAAGTATGAGATAATTGCTCTGAATGCCCCAACTACTCCGTGAATAGATTTCCTTTTTTGCTGGAATAGCCTATAATTGGAGAAGTGAAATTTAGTTTCATTATCATTGTAAAAAGTTTAACTCAAGTGAGTGTCGATGTACTGCTTAAGCTTCATGCTTACACCTGAGACATTGATTGCATACACTTAAGTTAGCTTTGTAACATCAACTGAAATTCAGGAATGCAAATGTTACTTCCGACACATCACAGAAACAAGTGCGTTGTTTAATTATCTTTCTTATCGAAAGAAATACATGAGAAATTTTACCCAAATATATGAACATCATTAAAGCAGCTTTGCATACATCTGACCTGGATTTAATTTACCATAATTACTGGGCGTATGCGGTTTCGAACAAAACAAGAAGCAACCAGCATCACTGACAATTTAGGTGAGAGAAAATCGAGAGCTCAAATAAGAAACTAAATAATTTCTAGCACTCCTAAATGTTAATAATTTAATGCATTTTTCCAGTGTTTATAAACAAAAAATAACTAATTCCAACTGAAAGCAGGTCCAGAAGGAGAACAGTAGTACTGCAAAATACGGAATACTTAAAGTGATGTTATTTAACTGATTAAACACATATTAAAGGAATCGAAATCTATATGTGAGGGGTTTTAGAGACCAATCATTCAGACGAATAAATTTACAACCCTCTCTCCTCCTGACGTCTAAAAAAAGCGGTAGCATCATTACCAGTAATATAGGATTAAATTATTTATAACTGATACTTCCAAAAATAACTGCAGGGACACTTATAGGAGCCACTTTAAGGTGCGTCTTGATAAATCTTTTCAAGCCTATTTTTGTAGTGATGCACAAATGTATGAAACTGCAAAACACGCGATAGAACTTCTTTTCAGTTTTATTTAAAGAGGACGAAAAAAGTTCTTACTTTATGATTTATGAATACTATAAAATTATAACGAGACACTCTTTAGATGCAGATAACAAGGCTACTTCCCATTTCAAAGTCACTTGCATAGGTGGCGAAACAAATATTTTCTAAATTCGCTTTTGCAGATAGAATTTGAATTTTCGGTATTTTTCATCCTAATTTATCAAGACTCAAGAATGAAACTAAAAATGCAATAGAAGAGAAGAGTGGTTCAATAAATCAAATTGATGAATCAAAAGAAAAATATGTGAAATTCGTGTAATTTATTGATATGCTACTTCAAACTCTGCAATGTCAGAGGCAGCTGGTTCCGAGTTCATTAGTATTGACCAACCGCACTGATTAAGTTCAGCTAATGGGTGGGAGAGTGGGGAGAGGAGGGGTGGGAACATTCGATTTTTTTTCCCAGGGGGGCTTCGTGATGATATCTCTCTGCACAAGATGTCGGAAAACGCTTCCCTAGATGGATTTAGGAACAGTCATAATACAACCAAGAGGCAGCTAACTTGCATCCAATACGAAGAATAGAAATGTAGGCATGATCTTAAATTAGTGATATACATCAAGCATGCGATACATGCTCTGACAGAGATTAGACCAAAATTAGTAATGAGATGTGTCAAAAGCCCGGATTTTCCAAAAAAACAAACTATTCACATGATATCCGCTCATACAGAGGGAGAAAGTGCTCCGTTAGAAGCCATACATATGTCCCATGGACAAATAGAAGTTCCAAAATTTTTGATTATATGCATAAAAATGCATCCACATCCTACATTTTCATGGAAAAAGTATTCAACGCAGTAATACCATACTTCGTTGCTACTGCCTCACCCACGGGTTGATGGTTCAACTATAATTGATGGTGAAATAGAAAAAGAGGTATTGGTCAACACATAGAGACATGTGGATCTAATCTGAAACATATTGCACTAATAGACCTTATTAATGCTTTTAAATACAAAAAAATTTACGAAGTGTCGTGCCCACCCCGAAGTGTGGATAACAATAGGCATTTTTACACAAACGTCTACTTCTAGCTAAGGATTCAAAAGTAATATAAAAGGACCAAATATCCCCTGCCACCCATCCAAAATGAAGATGAGGGTATTTAAGGCATTGGGAATATCAAAAGCTTTTATTCAAACAAAGATGGAGAAGTAACTATTCTGAGAATCATAACGAATTAAGCAGAGATTGTGCGAGGTCGTGCTATTAAATCTTTACATTTCTAATGTCCCTGTACATTTCTCTTCTTTCCTATTAGAATATGACACTTTTGTCACATTCAGTAATCTAAATGCAGTCATTGTGCAAGCACCATAAATTTAGCCTAATGAATAAATAATGGGTTTCCTTCAGATGAGAAAAATTTATGGGGCTACATAGGCTTAGAATAAGCCTGATAATCACAATAACTAAATAAAATAATAGAAGTAGAAATCGGGAAAAGATACGATGAACTTGAGATGGTGAAAGTGTAATGGTGGATTAAAATTAAATGTTTTAATCCAAGAAAAATTAAATTATAGAAATTACTGTTAGTTATTCATAAAAGTGGCATATTTGCTGAAATTTTCTAAATTGTAGAGTCTTAGGCCTTGCATAATTTTGGAGGAAATCCTACTTTTAGGACGATTATATGATGTTATTGAGTTCTGGGATTTGTGGCCATTTTGGAAGGCTAATAAGACCACAACAGGTAACTAGGTGTCTACACTCTCAATAGAGGTCATATCTATAATACGCATAGATCTGTGCCTGATAATCTACTAGGTATATATTGGAGACAAATAATATCTAAATTCCAGTGTACTTCCAATAAGACAGGTTCATATTCCGACATATACTTAACCCAGTAAAGGAAGGAAGCAAAAACGGCTAAGATATCTAATACAGTAGTTTAAAATAAAAACATTAAGGTCGATTGTGAAGGGTCATCATGAACTTCTAAAATCAGACGTCTGTTGGGGCACGTCTAGAAAATTTATGCACATAATACCTACATTTCAATGTTTAACATCTGTACTTGTACCATTAAAAAGAGCAACATAAATAAACAAATAGGACTGCTTCACCGATTTCTCGTTGAGCTAAGGTGAAAGTAATGGACAGTTTTGTTAAATACTGTTATTTAGAGAAGTGGAGGAAGGAAATAGTAATGATCAGTCACATTTGTTCATTGATTCATTGGTTGCACATAATTAGAATTGAAAAAATCAAATGAATCGCACTGTCTCTAAAATTAATCTCTTTATTACAAACAGATAAATGGGGAATATTTCAGCTGGAAAATAATTGCTCACAAATAAAGAAAAATGAGAAACAGTGTGTTTGATGTTCTGGAAGTTATTAAATTGTTTACCTAAGAAAAGGTCACAAGTTTTATATAAATTGGAAAAGAGAGTACATCACGAGTAAATGTCACTCCAGTCCTAGTACTAAAAAAATAATAAAACAGTTCGAAAAACGTGATTGGAGGAAACTGTAAATAAGCTAGAATACAGTATGGACCACAATTGATATGTTCTTTCATTAATAAGCATAATACATATTAAACTATTCGGATAGGCGGATACAGAGCTATAAGTGTATAATTTTTCGATAGGGTAGGGAGATTTGGTTTATGGCATTTGAGATCTTCATTTCTTCACCGCCCAGGTCATAAGACCTTTTGAAGGGACTTGCAATGAATATCGAATATAGTATGCCATTCTGAGACTCTTTGATTTAACGAAAACCCAGACTAGTGAATACTAATCGAGACTTCTGGCAACATGATAGTTGAATTCAGACAAATCGCAGAGTCTAGACAAGATCTGATCTATTTACTAGTTCGCAAATGAGTTTTTGAGAACTAACCACATTAAAGTGCAGTTCAAAAAACCCTTGCATAATTACGTTCGTAAAATTCTACTGTTTACGGAGTTCAAATTACGTGGTGGCTTCTCATCTGCGCAAATTAAGTAAAATTGAGAATAACAAAAACATGATGAATTTGCTTAAAAAATTAGGTCTCAGTTTTTTCAAAAACTGCTGATTTTACCTTAAACCAACTAAACACCTTATTAAAATGAAGATGGAAGATGTGCGACTACCCATTCTTTAAACTCGCGCAATTTCAGATGTTGGCTTTCTTCTGACCTCCGATAAACCAGAGCTGGATCGTGAGATATGTGGTCATGAAGTTAAAAGAGAAATCAAATCACCGCTTATGAAAATCAATGCAGTTATGCCAAAATTGCAATGAAATCTATTTTCCAATAAACGTGAACTTTTCAAGTATCCTGAGATGTTATGGGCACATAGGCGCAAACTGTAACTGGAGCTGCAGAGATATCTTTACCTTTCAAGAAAGACCTCTTCATATTTTACTTTTCTCCCTACTTGGTAACTGTGATATTTAAAGCTATGCATCTGTATACCCAAATCTTATTTGTAATATGAACATTAATTGGTCAATTTTTGTTGATAGGAAACTAGTCAAGACCTTGTCGATTAGTTAACGACTCGATGTATATTTGAATCAAGGTGTGTTAAGCCAGAGATGAGGAAAACAGGGCAGATGAATTCAACGCTCAGTGCTTTTCAAATGGTACTAAAACGATAATTCCTATTTGACAAACACTGTGGGTGGTTTTCATTATAAGTTTGTACTTTTGACAAGAGCTCTTGCTGTCTTTGTTTTAACTATGCGAAGGTAGTTATTACAAATATTCTTACTTCCCTACGGTTCTAGATTAGCGAGTAGTTACCAGGATCCGGACAAACAATTTCAAACGAAATACATGAACTATAGTTAAATCATGTTATTTTGCAAGTGAGTTCCCGAAACTAAGTCAGATTCTAAAATGCAGTTAAAAAAAGCCACCAAACCGCACTACTGACAAAGATCAGATTACGTCTGCGCAAATAAAGATGGGTGAAGTAGTAAGGTAAGGAGAGCAACGTAGATGTATAGAATATTTACAAGAAGTAAATTTAACGGAGATCAGGGCACACAAAAGATGAATCGATACTTAATTAATTGTATATCTAGTACAGGGTTTTCCTTTATTAAAAGCAATCAAGTAGTGAGAGTGGTTAAAACAAATGCGTTAAATTAATTCTTGAAAGACTACATTTTAACATCGACCCAAAGTAGTTATGAGTGATCTAGACTTCTGATAATGAGATAGATGAACTCGCATAGTCTAGACAAGATTATATATATATATTTCTAGTTCGCAGGTGAATTTCAGAGACACAGACATTAATTTCAGTATAGAATTAGTCTTTTTCGCCATCTCGACTGTTTCACCTAATCGTTCTACTTAACGAGGGCTTCAATTATGCGGTAAATTATCATTTATGCAAATGTGAGTAAAGCATAATTAAGAGAGTAACAAATATACGTGCTATATGTTGATTCCTTCACTATGCACAGAGTTTACAATACTAGTGTTCGGAAGCAAATAATTTGATACTCATCATTTTTTTTCCATTAATGATAGAAAGTTGCCCAGCATATATGACTCAATATGCTTCACTTTATTTCTATATCAAGTTAACTAATTATTGGGACGTATCACCAGAACTGTGGCTTCTTTTCCCCAAATCTCAATGTTTCCCAGCTACCTAGTTAAATAAAACAAGATAGTTAAATTATGGCGAATTTCTTTAAAATTACAAAATGAATTTCTTTCAGAGACAATAATGTAAAGTGACTTGTGGAACAAATACTCCCATACATTGAATCAAAGCAATAAAAGTGACCTTTTAGGAAAAGAGTTAGAAGGAATGAAGGGATTCTGTTTAGTCTAAATGTCTTTAAGGAGCCAGTATTCGCCAGTTAAAGATTAATAGGAAGTAGTATGTAATACCAATATTCGATATAGTTTATTCATCGTTTAAATCCAGAGTGTTCAGAAATGCGCTTTCTGGCAAGGAAACCCTTTTTCTAATCATTATTAAGCGGTAAATCCCTATTCAAGACCCCTGCATTAGAGTTCCATCTGAATGAATTTGAGCGAACTCTGCTATGTTAAAATCATGTTGGGTCTTAACTATTGGAAGAAAAAATGCATCTGAAGTGGTTTATCAAACATCCAAGTAAGTCAACTGGTTAATAAGCTCTGAATCAGCGACCATAAATTCATTCGGGAGACCGAAGATAAATACTGAAATTTGGCCATTGAAACATGAAGCAGAGAACCATACTCCAACGATTAAGGGCTTACATCCTGAATCAAAGGAACAAATTTTATAAATTTCTTTTGATGCACGAACTTAAATTCCGACTTCTAATTGAACTCCCCTCTCTTAATCCTTATTGAACTGCTTCGTTAATTCATATGTTCATATACTTTTCTAAGATGTAACTGTTTTAGCCTTGCAATAAGTAAACAAATGTATTTCACGTGGAGAAGCATTAGTGATCTCTCGGGACTAGGAGTCACTAAAATGAAACGTTGATGGAAAAATCTCAAACTCGTAAGCGAGCACACGTGTGTGTTCGAGAAGTGACTTGCACAGAGCATGATGCGTGAGAGTATACATAGAGGAAGAGGGCCATCAACAAGCCTCACATTTGACTTTTTCTCTACCTCGTGACGTAAAACATGTGAAAGCCCATCATCTGGCTCTTGCCTAAAATGCGGCCTCATAAAAACTTAAACCACATTCCCCCTTTTTTCTAAGAGATTAGTTCTCTAGTCAGCAACTATTTTCCTTTGCACTCCTGGTTCAGACTAGTAACTGCGAAAAAAAGAGAAAAAACAAAGGCTCTGCGAAACTGCGAAACCACATATACACGTATTTTTATAGGCCTTTTTAAGAAAACTTTTTGCTAATTATGAAAGTAAAAAAAACAATAGAACTGCAGATTGCAGATAAGAAAAGGTCATTTGTCTCCTCAGTAGGATTTAAACTTAAATGTAATATTAGACTCCTAAAATTTAAAACTGTGAACAGAGAACAGTATAAAGTCAGTGACACAACTTAACAATTGACACCTTTTAGAGAAGTAGCTAAAGACATATTTCCTCCATCAGAGAATCGATAAATTTTCCCCATTAAATACTCTAGACGGGATATAAAAACCACGGCTCCTCAATTCAACCGAATGTTCAACCAACTCTGACAATCACGAAAAATGTCCACGTTAGGAATAGATGTAGCCAAGTCCAGAAGCCTAATGAAGATGCAAATGTGAAGAACTCTTAAATAAAAGTTAGAAGTATCCAGAGTTCAAACAGAGAAGCGAGGTTCTTTTGATTTACTGACGTCTAGTCTCTTATTTTTTTCCCTTTTAACTCCCTATAGTCAAAACTCGATTATTTTTTCTTTTGATGAGAAATAACGAGTATTTGTGTTTTCTAGAGACGTCTACTCATACTATTGAGAATACGGACCTTCGGTATTAAATATTGGTGAATGGCCAATTAAATATCGAGTCTGAAGAAAAGTGAAAAGAATTGAACACAAACACTAGCGTTTCGAAGAAAACTCGAGCACATTAACCAAATCTGAAAAATCACTACAGCGTTAAAATCATGAAACGCTGAAGAGCCACCTCAGACAAAGGGTTTAGTAGAAAGAAAAATCTTAGCAATCTATTCTCCGTTGATACACACAAAAAATTCACATTAATACTTCATCTTTCTGACATTTTCTTACCAAGCAAGTACGAATTCTCGTATGACTTAGAGCAGATTTCAGTACTATTTGTAGTCATATCTGGATACATTTCCGACAATTCTGTTTTCAAAGTGAGCTTTTCAAGTCAGTTTGTGCAGAAGAATGCAGAATGATGCCCGACCTGTTGTTAAATATGCAAGACGTGATTCACTTTTCAGAGAAAACTCATACAAGCAAATAACAAATTTGTGCCAGTAATACGTGTATATTCATTTGTCAATGAGGCCAGCAAAGTTACGTGACCTTAAAGAGTTGAAGTAGACTTTAAGCGTTGCGCTCGAATTCGCAGGGCAGTGACAAATATAACTGTGGTATTAATGATCACCAAAGTCATCAAGACCAACAACAAAAATAAGGTACTGCCTTTCTTATAGAACGGACAAAGAATCTCGACTTCACTGAAAGATAGAAAAAACGCAGATTTTGACTGAACGGTTGATCGTTTACAAGTGAATAGAGAGAAACTAATTAAATAAATAACATCGATTGAGAGCTAGTGTTGAAATGGTTTAAATTCCCGATAAAGTTACCAACTTGCATTCTCGATTAAAACACGGATAGAAGAATCTGATAAAGCATAAAAGCAAAAGCGTCTGTTAAATAGACTACATTTAATTTCTTATAGGTTCAGGTGATGAAAGTTGTATGAGGAAACTAAATGTATTGAGACTCAAAAGTGTCTTCCCCTAATGTGGTCATTTATTACGACTTATTATGATAAGCCTAGAGGCATTCACGTGATCAATAAGTTAGGAATATTGTATAGAATAAGCTAATATCAATTAAATATATCGAACTACATAGGCACACTTAAGACAATAACTTAAGTGGAAAATGTCACGCTTAAGATCACTTTAAATGGAATTAGAGCGATACGGCTGTGTATACAACTATTTGAATTACTCGATCTTTCAGTAAATCCATTATCGTTAATTGATTTCTCAAAACATTATTTCTCTTATCTCCTAATGACACGTTTCGGCTAAGTAACCTTCGCGCAAGTACAAGTACACAACCCATATTCTCTGTCTTCTACGTACCATGTTGTGTAATATCTTTGCGAGATTTCCCTAACCTACATTTTTTACCCTTAAGTCAAGAATTTATCCTAAAAGTGTATGATTTTAAGATCGACATGAAGAGGGAGGGAATCAGAGGGAATTCACCTATCGCTCAATTTGATTCCTTGCCAATCAACTTTAAACACAACGGAAGTACAATCATATCTGTTTCTGTTTAATGGATAACAAGGGGAGGGGGAGAGTATTGAATAAACGGAAAATACTAAAGATGGTTCGATGCTCCACTTGAGATCAAGTGGCAAGAAAATAAAAAAAGAATGATTTTAACAACTTGAATCAAATAAAGGACAAAAATTAAGGGAATTAAAACTAAAAATGTCAAGAAAACAGATCAGTAACTCCAGGGATCTGTGGGTTTAAATGGGGAACCAGAAGCACAGATCAATCAAATGGGCTTGTTGGGGTTATGGTAACGACTAACGGCTGGAAGGTAATAATTAACAACGGCAAGAAGACCAAGGGCTGACTAGGTCAAAATGTATTAATCAGACCACAATGAGAATTCAAGCGAGTAGGAGAGAGATAAGGAGCAAAGACAAGTAGAGGGCATCGTAGGAGCAGTGTATGACAGGTGTGTGGAACTACAAAAGCAGTTTACATATGAGTCACTTGAGCAAGGACGCGCCTGAGGACACGAGAAGTGTGCTTCTAATGTAACGGGACGGTTATAGGAAGGGGGGAATTGATAAACGCGTTTAGACATGACAGGGGTTTGCGTCATAGGAACATAAAAGTTTCATTGAGGCATCGTGGACGAAAAATCGAAGTATTGTCATAGAGAATGCGAATAAAGAATAATTTTGGAAATGCATAGAGAGTCACATCCTTCAAGCTCACAATGTTTTACTTTCCCAGCTTAAACTGCATAGGAAACGAGTATTTTAATTATTAAAAATAGGCAGAAAGGTACTTTATTTTACAGGTATTCATCAGCCACAACTAAGTACAATAACCCTATTTGAATGCGAGCAATTTTCTACAACGAGATTTCTTTGTAGGTATGAAATTTTTTCTTCCCAATTAAATAAATTACTACAAGTAAGGATTTATTGCATTTATTTAATTGATTATCAAAGATATTGTACCCTGAGAAAGACCTGGACTGCTTTTCAATTAATGAAAATAGCAGATAACTGATCAACAAAACTTTGCAAAACTAAAGTGGCATTTGGAATTCCTTGAGATAAGTTCAAAAAAGGGTAGCGCGGAGTCACAGGTTTGCTAAAACTGCAGAATAAACTAAAATATTGCCAGGACTTAATAATGAAGACTAAACAGCCGATTTACAGTAATGCGGTGATTGGCATTAATCTTCTCAAGTATTTGAATAAAATGTAAGTTTTTGAAAAATAGCATCGAAAGGGAAAGATTTGGTCAAGAATGGGACTTCGAGGGGCCTTGATTTTGAAAAATTAAATAAATCTAAAGAATATTTATTGAGAAAATATGTGAAATAAATTTTCCGAGGTCATTGTAATCTTGAGAGTTGTAAGATCGCCACATACGTTGGTGTGATCCAACCATTTTGAGACAGTTAGGGAAACACAAACAGAAAACACCAACGGACATTGCCCATTAGCAATAATGATCGAGGTGATTCGAAAGAAAATTACTTTTGTCGTCGGGGAGAGAAGACATTTGATTCCTTCAACATTACAATATGAATGTAAAGCATTTTCAATGAATTAAATACGGGTAACCATCTCTGATAAATAGAAAATTGCTATGGCGTGGTAATACCATGGTCATATGATATACTAGATTTAATGGGTTTGATTCCTATCTGAACTCATAGATTGAGAAATATACCAATATAAGTAAGAGAAGTGATTTCTGAATGTACATCTATCAACAAGAAACCAGATATCGAATTTAAAATGCATACGATAAACGCACTTGGAACTGTTCCTCCGCGACTGTTTCAGCACAGACGACACTAGAAGTGAGGGCATCAAGTAGACGTCGACGAGTAACAGGCTCGTGTGAAGTGACATTAATGATGGAGGTAGTATTACTGCTATTCGAGATGGTTGAACTATATCGACGTCGATCACCGCTATGGAAGCCACCGCTGGCTGAAGGAGGTGGAAGAGTGGCGGAGGAAGGTGTAGAACTGACAGAATTTCGCAGAAAGCCCAAACGGCGCAAACTACTCCTTCGAGGTTTGTCTTCTATCTCTGGTGTAGTTATATTGGACATTGACCTAAAACAGCAGAGTGCAGATATATTATGTATGCATGTACGCGTAATGAGGCAAACTTTGAAAAAATTTTCACAAATTCAGTTTTTCCTTTTTTTATATTAAGTGGTATCATATATGAAATATGCAATATGCCAAAAAAATTTCCGCATATTTCTCTGTGAGATTACTGTTGTAAGTGAATACTTTAGGTATCTTGATTTAAAGTAAATTAGTCCTTAAGACAAAGCGGTTAGACTTAAAATATCCCAACCATGCACAAAAAATGCCGGATGTAAGAAGGCAATAGGAAAGTAGATAGGCCCATAAATGACTACTTCAACTAACTACTGGCGACTGTCCACCCTCCTAACCATTAACTTTCTCGAGTATTAAAATATACTGAGACATGAATAGATAAAGTGGATAGCGACAAAGAATTCCTCACATAAATTCTGAGTAAAGCATTTTCTAAAAACAAAGGAGTTAAGCTTAATATAACAGAGCGGATTAAAAGAATATATACGAAAATTAATTAATGGAGCGACTAATTGAGGTCATGAAGTCACGCTACATTATACTAAATGGTCACCATCGAATATTGATAAATTATTTACTTGGATGACTTCTCATAAAAGTAAATAAATATACAAGTGAATCATGCAAACAGATCAAGCATCTATCAGACCTTATAATTCATTTTCTACGACTGAGGGGTGACCTTAATTAGCCGCTGTTGGTCGTTCACTCTCTGTTCAATTAACTTTCTAGTGTTAAAATGCTATCATATATATTCAATCACAAGCAGATAAATTAAATAAAGAGGGATAAAGAATTTATATGCCCAAATTTATACACAATCACTATTCAAAGACAAAGAAACCAGGCAAAATATATAACAGAGAAGTTTAGAACGTGCGTACGAATGTCTTGGCCTGTACGAAGACAGATCGCTATTCGAATGAGTGTATGATAATTTCGAATATTTTAATTTCTAATAGTGCATCACGTATAATCGGAAGTAGCTAGTTGGAGTCATGAGGTCACGCCATACCATATTAATGACAAATCTGGCGTGCACTATCGGAAATGAATAAGCCAATTACGCAAATGACCTCGATGAATAGTAATTACAAGCGTAATAAAATAAAGCATACAATTAAGACAACGGAATGTGCATACAGGCTCTCATAACTTGCAAACTACAAATACCTCTCCGATGAAGCTCTACTCCAACTAAAAACTCACCTGAGGAATCCTGATACCTCACACTAAGTAATATTAACCTCCTAGATTGTTAAGAATGCATTCTAAAGAAACTAATAAAACTCCGACTGGAAGTCTAACTTAGAAGAATGAATAAAAAAAGATAAATAAAATTGATTTACAGTGAGCTAATTTAACCCCTTCCTATGAACTGCAATTTTTATTGAAACGCCCTGACTGCCAGAAGGCTTCCATTTTGAAGAATATGTGAACGGACACCAATCACAAACTGAGAAATTGTTATTAACTGACAAAGGAAACTCTAATTGTTATTTTAATCACATAATTTAATTAATGTATCCATTAATAATTTGCAGACAAATAGCATTAATTTGATTTTTTTGCATAATTGGGAATTGTAATTATATTAGTATAAAAAACGGAGCTATATAAATACTTATTAAGCGGAAAATTAATTACTTGAGCTTATAACACTATCTTATGGGATCGGTCCAGAAATATTTTTACCAGTACCTAGAAAAAAAGTAGTAAATCTAAAATGCCTTAGCTAAAATGAATGTGCAACTAAGTAAGTGCGAACTCGAAAGTTATTTCAACATTCACCATCATATTCGAATAAAAAGAAAACAGATCTTCATGGAATGATTATGAAAATCTAGAAACACACAACATGTACCTGCGAAACCTAGTCTTAGGAAAATGCACGTAAGCAGAAGACGGCAAAACATTCCGATTGCCCAAATTTTCAATTGTCAAGATCAGACGTGAGACAAATCAATTCGTTGTTCAAGATCAGGTAGGTCTGAAATATGAAATCTATCGGTATCTAAATAAAGACATACAGAGTAATTAAATATAAATACCGAGGTCGTATAAATGTGCAACTCGAAGTAGCATATACTGTCGATTTATTCTAATGCAAAATTTTAGTCAAAGGTGATCACTGCGTATTTATTAAATGAATTGGCAGCCAAAAATTTAACATTATGGTTGCACAGATTATTTAATGAAAAAAATGTCGGTACAATTAACACTTCCTTATAATGCCTATGTATATATATTTAGTTATTAAGCAAAACAAAGGGGTTTGGACTGAAAAGAAAACTTACTTGGGAGCAGCGAACACATTTGAATCTTCTTCTATGTGCAACCTTAGAGTATTTTTGAGAGCTTGAACTTCTTTTTTAAGTATCTGAAGTGATAAATTGAGCAGGGCACATAAGTTAAGCATAACAAGACAATATTTCCAAAATGCAACTTACTGCGTTTTCTTGGCTATATTCATCAGCACGTTTATTAGCAGCATATTCAGCTGCATAAGCAGTTTGAGCCTGAGGAAAATAAAACAATTAAACGAAAGCCCACCATTTTGTTTGCTTCTTCGAAAAGAGCGGCCTGTAGTTCCATGCACTCCTTATTCAAGGTTTCTATATACTGCTTTAATTCATTGTTTTCTTCGCTTAATTTTTTTATTGAACGTTTTCCGTCCATTTAAATATACCTAATAATATTCAAACAGTAGAGCATAGAACCCCACAAAAATAGATAAAAACCGCAAAGTTAAAAGCAAAAATCGTTAAGTATCAAATACTAATTCCGAGCAAACACTTCGAACGCTCACGCGATAACGAGGTAGCGAACTTTAAATCTCCACCTTCAGGGAATCCGTTAAAACAGTATGCCCATTCAGTGAAAATACCTGTTTCTCTTTTATATTTATTATCATGTTTAAGTATTTATAGATGTATATATTATTTAAAAATTATTTTAAGTGACAAATTTATTTACATTAACTCAATAGTATTTGGTCCAATATTGTGATGAGTTATGATAAGAAATCACTGAACATATTTTCAAACTTGTAGAATCAGATTTTCTTCGTGTTATTTTACATTTGTAAGTCATTTATTTCCTTTTTATTCTCTACTTTTTTCTATGCAATCTTCAGGAAATCTTTTTCGCATTTTCTCTGCGTAAATTCATGCGACTGATTGGTGGACGAGTGTTTTGAAGTTATCTGAACCCGATTAACGACTCCTCTGTTTACAACTGGTATCGAAGGTATTGTGGTCTTCCAACTGACGACTTTGCGCTTTTACATTTGTTTGTCAGTATAATGGCACATATTTTAATTCTATTTCTCAAAACATATAGTGAATAAAAAGTAAGTGTGTAAGTGTTGTAGGATTATTTAATTAAGTTACTTGGCGTTTCCAATTCGCTTTCACGCAGCAAACTTGTTTTTTTATTGATTGCATTATTTATAAGGTCCATGTATTATCCAGGTTTCGGGTTAGCTGAGTTATAGTTACAAAAGAAATTATTGATATGCTCTTGTACTATAGTTGTCATACATCTTTGTCTTCTTTTATCTAACATCTTGGATAGTTTGTTAAATTTGCTAATAGGGAATTCATTTCTCGAATTAATTTTGCAAGTAGTAATTGAAGCATAGGGAAATACGCTTTATTCCTCTTTTATTTAGCTCTTGTCAAGGTTATTTCACTAGACGTCGACTGATCCGCCCCCGTATTTCTGATGGCAGCTCCTCTGGTACTTTGCTTTCCTAGTTTCACCTTCTATGGAGGTTCTGTTTTTGATCCTTTTCTTCTTTTCAGAAGAATCTGTAAATATCACCGATCGCACACATCCATCTAAAGGTTCATTATCTACCTATAACCTAATTCTATGTAGTTCGAGACCTTTTCCATTTTCCGTCTTTATGCTTGTTTTCTCTTTTTTTTCAGCACTTAATATGCCTTCTCGTCGAAATTCTGGTAGGAGAAGCGGCAATAAACCGCGAACACCCGTTCGAATTTCAAATGTAAGTTATTTTAATTCTTACTAACTTGCTGAATTGCACTGATCAGGTGTCTTACTTTAACATTCCACGAACTTCATAATCGTTGCTAAGTTTGTTTTTGTTGCTTTCTTTCATTTGAGGATTCAACGAGAAATACACCACAACGAGTACCCGATTCGTCTCTGACAGGTAAGTTGTACTTCTTGTAGTGATTGCTTTTCTTGATAACACGGATTTAAAACGCTTTGGTATACTTATGCTTATCATGTTGATTCTTATCCGGTTGCATTAGGATCGGTTTACAGATACAGTTTTGGTATTAGTCAAACATACTAGTTGTCACTGTTGAAGTCTCCTCTCATTTGGTTTTAGAGTTGGCCTTTAAAGCAAACTGCAATATCCCGCTTAACTAGGCTATATTGATTTTGCTCTAGATTTTCTTTGCCTTACTGAATATTACTCTAAATACATTTCAACTTTAATCTCTTTACTGAATTCAATTTACCTGAATTTAAACCCAGTTTAACGAAAATTGCCCACTTACTCTGTACTAAAATTCTGTTAATTGCACCTTAATTGCTCACATGCAGTGGTTTAGTACCTTGAATCTTCTCTCTCCAGTTCCAAGAAGGGGTATTCGAACTCCAATTCACGCACTAAACTTTAGCAAAAGTCGGTCATCGACTCCTAATGCAAGGAATTCGTCTTCGCTATCTGCTACAGATAATCATTGTACATCTCCTCCTGCTAAACGCAGTCGGCCAAATTTCAATGTCGAAGTTTCCCTCATCTCCCAGAATAATCAGACAGATTGGTTTGATAGTGGACGCACTCCACCCCCCGCTCCCTCTTTCCCTAATTTACTACCCCCCATCAAAACCCGTCGACCTTCAGATTCATCTGACGAATGTGGGAGAATGTTTTGCTGGATTTGTCAAGAACGTCGGCCTGGCCAGGAGGTAAATTTGTATTTTCATTTCACTTCATTTCTCATTTTATTTCCAGTTGAAACCCTGCAGTGACTGTCTACGAGCTTATCACCAAAAGTGTCTTGAAAATTCAGAGGTTGAGAAGATAAATATTGTATGGGAAGAAGGTTGGCGATGTTTGTTATGTCATGAAGTTGCTACTTGTGATAAAGAGGATTTTGAGTCGAATCTTACTAAATGGAAGGCTAGTACTCCAACAACGGTCTACGAAAAGCAGATCAACAAGATCTTTGGTTTCATGGTGGACTATATGTCTATCCAAAGTTGGGTAGGTGCTATTACTTTGCAGCTGATCGATTTTTATGTCTAGGCTGAGCCGTTTCGGGAACCAGCTGACGTAAGCGACAAATTTGCCTCGCGTATGACTGTCAGGCGTGTAATGGACCTTCGTACACTTTATCAGGTGGAATTAACTATTGATAAACACTTTTGATACGATTAATACTCAGTCTCTTATTATTATAAATGATGCCAGTCGGACAATTGAAATCTTTTCGTCTTTAATGAATGCTCTTTTTGCTTCTAAAAGTTTGAGATTGGTTGAAAGCAGGTTCCTGTAACCATATCAATACATTCTACTTCCTAGACTCTTCCGCCATACTCGCTATTGACTTCCCATAGTTTCCTTTTAATTTAAGCTCCTAAACTTTTCGTTGAATACTCTTCTTATAATCGGGTACCTTTTACAGTTAGCTCTGTCTCCGTCTTATTTGCGGTTAAGTTCATAGAATTTTGGAGTCCAATAGTTTAGAAAATATTTCACTAGCTATTTTTGTGCTATGGCTTATTCTCACAGACTAGTATTAATTAATTTTTACTCTGGATATCATTCGTTTAATTGGTTTGATGTCTTCTATTTAGCAAATGAATGATGGTCACTATAAATCACTGAAATCATTTCTCTCGGATTTTCGCTGGATCATTCTCAATTGCATTCCACCTAGAGATGAACCGGGCAAGTTTGATTATTCACTGTATACTTTGCAGGAACCCTTGATATTTTATTCCTTTTCTCTTTGCCTCAATGTAGAGATTGGCCTCTTGTCGAAAGCCAAGCTGCTCGAACAGATTTGTCTCCATGAGGTAGAGTTACTAAAAGCCTGTCCAACTTGCTACCTTAATCGAATTAACCACATTTCTACACTTCCTTCAACTTCCTTTGTATTTTCACCCATCTCCCGATGCGCTCCACATATTTATGGTCGTTCGATGATGAAAACCACTCCTAGTGAACCCCCTCAGAGCTCGTGGTTTTGCAAAATTTGTGTGAGTTGCATTCTCGTTTTATTTAAAAGTGGAGTACTCATGTGTGAGCTTATGAGTAGATTTCACGTCACAAAAACTGCGAATGCATGCCTAGACTTGACTTTGGTGTCTTGTGTGAGTTTGATTGATTAAGTTGCATAATTTTACTTGAAACAGTTGTGTGCAAATATAGAATAACTATTAATCATTTGTTAGCTGTGCTATATTTGTGCGCTTTTGAAACAATAAAGTTTGGTGTATGTAGTCGTAGGTTATAGACGATCTATTTAGTCTGGCTAACTCAATTGTTGAAAATATTGGGTCAAATTGATTCTTTGATCGACAGTGTCAAGTGTGCAATGTTGGTGACAGTTGTTGTTTACGGGACACGGCGAGAATCTCACCTAATTGTATGAAGACTGTAAAATCAAGCTGACAGGCATCATGGATTTTCAAGAAATTAAGTCAGTGGAAAATGAATGGTCAAGAACTTCGTGAAGAATTGATCGGTTTACTAAATGTCTGCTTTTGTCTAGAAATCGAATCTCAAGATAAATTTAAATCCTTCTAAATCCTTTTCCTTCTTTGGCGTTTCGGCTAATTAAAGGGTATTCGTATGGTAGCTTATAACGTCCACTTTTCTTCAAACCTGCGGTTGTCGGTTATCTAGTACAATGCAGACGCCGGTGAGTCAGGATTTTGACGACAGTTTGTCGTAAATAAAAATATAGAATATCTAGCTTATTTGGTTATTACATGGGATTGTTTGAATTTGTTATCCCATAAATAACGATAAAATATTACTTACATGTGGCGACTAGTTCCTAACATGTTTTGGTCAAGTATGCTTGAGTTTGGATGTCTCATGTTTTCTAGTTTCCATTAACTGAAGCTCCTATGATCGTGGAATCACAAGACAGACTTGGCATCTAATTTTGCACTGTAGCACTATTTCAACAGTTGATAGGAGGGATTGAGCGAAGTAGAACAAAGTTCACTTAATTTTCAAAGAACTGGTTTCAGTTGAGATTATTATTCTGTCTTCGCTATCCTTACCTCAGTATCTCCTGCTGATCTTTGAATTATCTTGAATAGACTGGTACTTGCCTTTGCTATGTCGTTCCCTGGATGAAGACATACTTCATTCAACAATTACTTAACCTAGTTTGTAATTTGGAAAAATTTCCTGCTTAATTTTTCACGCTACAAGCTCTTTTTCATTTTATTGAGTCTATTAAGTCAGAAGAGTGTGTAACTTTCTACAAGGTGCGTGAGACATCTGAGGAAACCTTACGCACTTTTAGAAAAACAGATAATGAAACTGTTAATGGTTAGAATTGACCATTTCTTATAGCAAAACGAATAAACATAATACCTATTCACCTAGGTTGTATTCTATATGTCCTCCTTCCGCTTCTATCACCCACTCAATTCGAGTTCGAAAGCGACTGACTGCAAGCTTTCAC
>CAADRB010000037.1:1389801-1402032 GCA_900708905.1 Hymenolepis diminuta | reverse complement strand
GCATTTGCATCTGCATTTGCATCCACACTGACCCTAAGGCCCTGTGGAAGAATTGGGAGGAGTCGAGTCATGTTGTACCCTTCACTGCTAACAACAACAGCAACAGCAACAATCCCGAAAATCATCACTTTTGGTGGAAACTTCGTGCGCATGCATGACAGTTGGAACTGCAGTGGAGTCCGCTCCTACATAGACATTCACCATTTCTTGTAATTCCTGGTGGGTGTCCTGATGGGTGTCCTGGTGGAAGTCGTTTTTGTGGGGGAAAAACCAAAGACATGCCTGCTCTTCTTTGTGCTTCAAATCGTTTAGGAGTCGTTTTGCACGCATCAAACGATTCTCTTGAGTTATTTTTGTCAACATAAACTGACTTCGTATGAGGGCAACGTATGATCTGTATCCGAGGTCTTGATGAGGAGCATTCCTTATATATTGTTGTTCTCATGGAGACTTGAAGATGTTAGGCAAAATGTCGCGCATTGATTTCTCAGGATTCTCGTCCTTCATGCTATGCTATGCCATGCCATGCCATGCCATGCCATGCACTCTTCTCACAAACTCAGGTGTTGTGGGTGAGTCAGCAGAGGAGTGACAATGCTCTTTTCTCTTCCTCGGGGCGGCCAAATCATCTCCATTGCTTTCGTTCAGCAGCTACTTTACAACTTTGCAAACTAAAGACCCTTCGACTCTTAGAAATTGTGTAATTTCTAAACTGTTATGTCTCGCTTTTATAGGCACTATGACAGTGCGTCTTTTCATTTCATTAGTTATGGTAGTGTCTACCATGGGACCTTCTGATATAAAAAGCATTAATTATTATCCAGTTAGTTTAAATTATAACGATATAAGTGTTCTCAGATACCTTACGTACTCTGTATATAAAATTTATTAAGGCTAGAAGTGAATTGTAAAATTTGGCGGTTTCGTTCTTAAAATCATTGATTAGGTTGTGATTTGCACCGCTTTGTCATGGCTTGAGCTTTTAGAAGTGTTCTGTTCAGTTAGAGCTTAATTGGGTGACATCCCCACTAGATATTATTTTTCAAGTTATGTGGTTTGTATTCACTCGCCTTTTCACATTTGACTAGAGCACATTTAGACAAGGGACCAGGATAGGGTATGCGGAGTCAATATGCAGTCCAATAGTACTCTTGAGAAGTACGTAGAGAGTACATCAATTGGTCGCCCATTTGGTTATGATTAACAGTGAAATGGAATAAGTTTGGCTCGCATTCTCTGGAAGGCTGTAATATAAATGGTAATTTTTCTTATTCTTACAATTCCGTACTTATTGACTACATGTGGTTCATTATTTCTAATGTCTTCAAGCTCGAATGCGGGGTACAGTTTGGTATGAACTTCAATGTTTGCAATTGTCCTCTTGAAATGCTGGAGATGTATAAACAGAGACTCCCCTAACAATATAAAGAATTGCATTTAGTAAAAACTGGATATTACTCTATTATGCTAAATCCGAGGGTGGTTTTAGATATCCTTCTAGTTTAATGATTATGAATTAAGAATTAAAACCAACCACAGAAATACGTATCCATTCATCGGTTCAAACATTCTTAAATATTGACCACCCATCCAATAATACATTTAATTTGCTCATTCTTGTTTGGCTAAAAGTGGTATTCCAAATCGAAAACTCAATAGAATTGTATGTAATCTTCCTATTTTATAGCCTGTGCTTCATCCCATTGTTTGGGTTCGATACGAGGATGGAAAACGTTGGCCGGCAAAATTAATGGCTGAATTGCCAAACAATCAACTGCTTGTGTCCTTTTTCGGTACCTACGTGACTCGAAAAGCTCAGACAAAGTGTGTTAGTCTTCACACCAGTCTTGCTGTTTCCGCAAACGCTTCTGCCAATGACTCAACACTAGGAGGAATCGGTATTCGGCGAATGGTCAACGCTGGCGAATCCAAAGACGATGGAACCTTTAATCGAGCACTAGAACAACTGAGACACCATGTGGAACTTCTTTCTCAGGCTTTTCCAAAATTCAAATTTCCCTCGGCTCCCGCAACACGTGTTCTACCCTTTTCTCGTCAATCTCTCGCTAGGTATTACAAGTAAGTGACGTTTGATATTTGAGTTCTGTTTATTTTACATGCCACGCCGGGTTAGTTGTAGTATTCGCGTTGTCATGACACTAGCCAATTGACATCCATACAGCGTGCCAGCTTCTTATTGGCTGTATTCCGCTTTTAGACCTTCCTTTTACATGGTAGATATTTGTTTTATTTTTATGAAGTTTCGATTAGTTAGGTATGGGTGTGTATTCACCGCAATATTTCTTTCTTCTATAGGTCCTTGAATCAGTGGGTTCCTGTTTCAGAGAATCACGAACTGCTTTCGAATTCTGAACCAGAGTCGCAAAATAACGGACAAAGCTCCACCATGACAGCGACAGGTAGTTCCGATGTAGGTCTTCCCACTTTATCCCCAGGACCAAATGGGGATGATGCGGATTCGGCCCAAACAGTAGAGCAGCCATGTCTACCCTCCTCCCCTTCCTTACCTCCCTCTCTTCTTTCAGTGACTCCTCCTCCCTCGCATTCCCCAAAATCCGCGACATGTACCACCATCACAACCACCACTACCACGACGGCTTCTGATAATCACAATACAGACAACTTTGTGGAACCTCTTTTGATGCGTCTTTCTTGCAATTTCGCGACTTCTTTTCCAATTCCCACTACTAGTGTCTCTACCTCCAATCGACCACCTCTGATGTCTACAACGGCTGTGCCCACTCCCGAAAATGAAAGATCTGTCCAACCACTCCCTTCCTCTGAGGAAATACCTCGAAGTACCGTTATTTCATGTCGGAGAGTTGATGCGAAGTAAGTATCTTCAATGTGCATCCTTAGTGTCTGGTACGGACACTAAGTGTTCACCTATAATCTATGAAAATCGGGAATTTGATAGCAGATAGTTACTTCCTCACAATTTCCTCAGATTGTTTATGCAGGATTTCTTCGATACATCGGAATTATTATCAAGGTGACTGCTAAATTATGTGTATACGTGCGTTTTGTACAAAATACACACGTTTGAACACGTGATATCTTCCATCGACAGCGCGATTTGATAACCTCTATTCTCACCCTAATTATCAAAACGTGCAGCATATAAAAAGAGGCGTTTGAGCTTAGCAATCGCAAATGAACTTGAATGGCCTTTTGTGCGTGTGTGTCGAAAGACAGTGCTTATTGTTGGATTTTTGAGAAATTGTTGCATTGCAAATTGACGCTTGTTGGTAAAACACACTAGATCGTGTCTATCTCTCTGTTTCATTTTATTCAGGCGGGTTAGATTTGCTCAAGGTACAGTTGTTGACTTACCTATCTGCTCTCTTTGTTTCATGTTCTTGCCATACGAGTATTGCTATCTTGTTCCCTCTTCCTTTTCTTCATCTAATCGTAGCCATTATGATTTACAAAAATTGGTCAATACTCTGACTATTGCACGCGAAAGTACTGACCAGTGGATAATGATGTACATTATCTGTTCTCACTTTTCCCCTCGTTTTTAGTGTAGCGTTGTCGGTAGAACATCAAACCATGGATGAGACTGCTGATACTCCTGATACGGAAACATTTCCTGCATCGTAAGCCCTTAAATTTCAGTTGCAGTATATCTTGAAGCGTCTCCTGCTTAATTACCTGGTTTTCTCCAACAGTGATTCGACCGTCTCAACTTTGCCCCTTCGGCTTTCAGAAGGTCTCGGTCAGAGTGACCTCAGGACAAGTCTGGTGACTCACTTTCAGGAAGCGCGAGACTCATTTTCCCGAAGTTTACAATCCCTACTGGATGGATTCTTCCAGAATCTGGAGGAATCTGTGAATGATGCGGCCGTATCTTGGAGCCGCGGTCCCTCTGCAACTGTCTCTGAACCGGATTTATCCCTTTCCTCCAAGCCACCTATTTCAACAAGTCAGTTCACTTTTATAATTTCATCGAATATTTCTACTGATTTGAAATAAGTAAAAATAACATGTTACTAAACGAAATAGTGAAGACACGTTAGGTACACAGTTTCTTCTCTTGGCTAAGGAAAAGATGAGTCGCCCAATTTGGAAAGACCTTTTAAAGCATAAATAATCCCAATCGTTACATGTACTTCATTTTGGCTTCATGAGGAAGCGATTGGAACGTATATTATCCGCAGTCGTATTCACTTAACTAAATATAGAAGCCACCTAAACTCGCTAATGGTTTGGGTGGTCAACAAACACTGGACGCGTTTGAACCTGATGAAATCCACAAGCTGCTTAAACGATAACCACACAAAGTGTCTGAGTCATGTTTATGGGATTGGGGGAAAAGGGAGGGCTGCAGCACATGAGAGACCACTTGATCAATAGTGTATGTGGGGGGAGGGTGCAAATCATTTTAAGTGCTTTATTTCGGCTTAATAGAGAGGTCATTTGGATGTAAAGTATGTTGGGAGCTAAGTACTATTCAAACGAGTAACCATAAAGTAGCTGCCTTAGGAACTCATAATTGATGGTCTTTCTAGAGAGATTAAAGGTTTGCGTTGAGTGAGGGGAAATAGGGTTGTGATGGATGTTGTGGAGGTGGTTGTTTTACATCCTTTGTTCGTCTGGATGAATAATTATCTGACAATTAGGACAGCGCAGACGTACGGATGCGTTCGATAGAAAACTGTAGACCTCTCTTATCAGAACTTAGTCCTTATCATTGTTAACAAAACTGTAACTGTATCTCAGGCACGTTAGAAGCAGGCTCGCAACCTTGTTGGTCCGAACGACTGCAGGCAGTTTAAAATGAGCGCAAAACGTGGACCGAATATGGAGAACATTTGCTAGTCCAGGAGATCGACTTATCTTACCCATTGCTGAATCATTCCATTTTTAATTGGCCTTATCTATAAGATGCCCCTAAGTCAAGACCTTATACAAAGATAGCGCGAATAAATTCATTAGTAATTGTACTTCTTTTTTCACATAGCCGATCAAAGTACTCAAACACCCCGTTGTGTGGTCGTTTCCACACAATTTCTTCAAAGAAATCGTTTAGAGAAGACGCTACTAAAGGCTGAGGTGCTACGGTTGACCCAAGAGCTGGAGCGTGCAAGGCTAGAAAAGGAGTATACCCGCTTAGAAATTGCAACTAACCAGCATGATCATTTGTCCGAACTGCGTGCTGTTTGGGAAGCTGAGACTCACGCCATAGTTGATGGTGTAGTGGAGATTTGCGAGCAGGATGCAAATAAAAAAATCCAGGAGGTGAAGAAAAAGCAATGGGTAGGTTAAGCGTCCTATTCTATCGTTTTTGAGGTGTTGTTAGTAGCCGTTTTCTCTGTTGACGCACATAGGAAGAAGAGGTTGGAATGAGAGCGCTCTGTTGATTTGTCTTTTACAGTGTACATATTGTGGAAGTGAGGCTTTCTTCTACTGCTGCTGGAATACTGTCTATTGTAATACCACCTGCCAACAATTGCACTGGCCGGAACATATGAATTCTTGCACACATCCTAAACGCCAAATCATGTCACAACCCCAATCAAACCAACGGCAAATGCGTTAAGTCCAGTAAGTCCTACTTAGATCAAATTAGTAGATCATCTCAAATCTCTTATGATTTGAAATTATTGGTGCCTTTTATTAATGTTTGCTTTACTTTTTAGCAAAAAAAGAGAATCACTTGCCGAAGAGCTTTGTGAATTGCAAATATTTTAATTCTGATTATCCGTCTGTGTACCCGTATTTGAGAAGAGTTGTCTGGTATTTGTTTGAAATTTATGTAAGAAAACATTCCAGTTATGCCGCCAACTGCCCTCTGTCTTTATTTTGTGTAAAGCAATTTTTGATTAAAAATAAGAAGAAGGCAAATGATATCTTATTGATTGATTTCTAATGTCTGCTTATTGGGTGGAAAGTCATTACGTAGTTCTAGTGGTAAGTCTCAGCGCTTGAGAGTGCTTGCTATTGGTGGGATTCAACCATTCAAATATTCTTGATAGCTAGTAGTAGGAGTGAGCTACTTCGAACTCTTGGCTTTCTGGGTAGTTTTACTCATTATCTCGTAATCAATATAATTACGGCAATTACTATAATTCATTGAATAATTAAAATTTGGTGGAAACCGAGAAGTTGGCTTATTAGGCTAACAAATCGTGGAATAAATTCGAGAACAAATTCTCGTTTGAAAAACTCTGATTGTTTAGGAAATATTCAACAGACCTTGCGAGGTATTAATTCTAAAGCATTACTACAAGTATCTTCACTTTTTAGCATAAAAATAGTTATTAATATTCATGCCAAAACTACCAGTTATCTCTTGTGGTCATGAAAGAATAGAGGGACGGAATTGAAAGAATCAAGTTGAAGTAAGACATCGAGACCAGGTTTAAGAATGAGAATTTCGTATTCATTAGCTTGTTTTTGAAGTAGCATTAATCACAAGTAAATCTACTTTTAAGGGCGCGACAACATCAGACTGCGGATCCCCCTCATGGAATCTAAGACTGATGAGATGCAAGAGTCTTTCCAAAGTGAGAAGACCAAAATTTGGGTTGACAGCTGTGTATAAGAAAATTGACATTGAATGAGAGGAGTGTTTTGTACAAGGTGCTTCCACTGTTTTGTCTTTTTCTAAATACCTCCATTCTTCAGCTCCTGTGCCTTCCTTTGTGCTTACTTGCTTCTGTATTTTTTCTGGTACTGGTGCAAGATTCCTACTTTGTGAGTGTTTGACCAAAGAATGTAGATGAATATTATACATAACGATATAATTATTATCTTTTCTCTGGTTCTCTGATGGGACACTTTGTACATTCGCAATTTGAAAATAGCTCAGGAGTAATGAAATTCTCCCTTTTGATTTCGAGAGTGTCAGTTACTCCCTTCGGTTTTACAATAATTATTTTGTGTACAGTTTCATGCTTAATACCCTTGTGCTATCTTTAGTCAGATTTGACTCACGGATTCGGTTCATTTCTATTGAAACATTAATGGAGTAATTTATTTAATTTGGATTTTAGAGTAAACAATTAGCATTTTAACTGTGGGTTTTCACCTCCCATAAAGTGTGTTTACATTTAAACACTGTAAATTTATGACAACATTAGAAAATGCAACTAATCAATGCAATTTTAAACCATTTCGATCGTATTCCTTTAATACGACTCCTTTACCAAGACATAAGACGTAGCTATTCAGTTAAAATAGTTTGGGGACCTAATGAGGGTGTTACTTGCGAGATGGGGCTTGTAGATGTTATGATATATCATTAATAATACCAATTAATGTCCCCAAATTGTTGTTACTACAAGCTATCAGCGCCTTCGGCTGCTGAATGGGAGGTCCACCAAAACAACCACCATGGTTCAATTAATTGTTGCTGATGTATTTTTTTAAATTCTAATTATTAAATTTCTGGTGAAATAATAAATATCCCAAGATTGTCTAAATGAAAAGGAAATTAATTCTTTAAAATATTACCATGATCTGATACAAATTTACCTGTTTAGAGGGATTGTAAGGTACAATAAATAATAGAAACTTCATAACTGCATTTGCTTAAGCTGAGTCATACAATTTGCGCCTCTTGCCACTGATTGGAAGGTTGAGGTTAGGATGTCCAGGGTGACTAAAACCTGTCTCAACCAGTGCTTGTTATATTTATTGCACATCAGATCAGTACAAATGATCTATCGCAATCGTATATAAAGGCAACACGAGTGACAAGTCCCATAAGTTTCCAGTTTAAAAATGGATGCTCTAATTCAGTGGGGTGGAAGGAACCAGATTTGAATATTTCAACGGAACGGAACGTGTGTGAACGGAAATCGTTTCTCGAGCAATTTCAGGGAGAAGCTGCAAATGGAATGAAACTGACTGAAGGGCCTGAAGTTGAAAAGGAGAAATTCAAGTATATGGGTGCTAGAAGATAAGGAAGGTCGGGGGTCGAGCTAGGGGAATATTATGCTCGGGTATATTTCGATAGAGACGGTAGACAGTTGAAATAGTCAACAGAGAGTCGGTATCCAGTGGAGAAAGTACTAATAAATGCATGGCTTTAAGAAGTTGAAAAATGGAGGGGAGAAGCGTTTTGATAAACTGGCCAACGTACGCATGGCGATAAGGACGTTCTGATTGATACGTTACGTCAATTGCAAAGCTATCTAAAAATAACGCAGACGACCTTGGAAATAGTCAATCATGTACAACTCCTGAAATTTTTATCGGGAAATAATTATTTAAGTAAACTTTTGAATGAATGCTTGTTAAAGTCACCATGGAGCTCTACAAGTCTTCAGCCAGCTTTCTACCGGTCCTGGGGAAATATAGTCAAAATATTACCTCCACGAGTACCTAGCGGTGTCGCAGAGAATGCCTAGATTATATTTCTGATTACAAGCCGAAATATTGAGGGGCATCTTAACTTAATACATACATTAAACTAATATTTGAAATAATTTCAGTGGGTGTATAATTGTACTCGTCCACGCTTGTGATGGCAAAGTAATGCGTAATTTGGAGTAACTCAGTACCGTTATTCTTCACAGAATTCGATGTCATATTTCACTGACTTGTGGAAGCATTGATTTGTGAGGAGTTGGTATGTTGTGTCAAGTTCAAATATAATGAGATGTCTTCAGGTGCATTGATAAAGGTTACGATGTTTTGCTGTTCTTCTTTCCCCTTCCATTACTATACAAAATTACGAATTAAGTGGATGGAATCAGGAGTGAGACCGAAACTGACAGCCAACATATTTACTCAAGATTATAGGCTTCGTGGGAATAAGTATTAACCAAAGGCATGCGCCCACGAGTTTAATCATACCTCTGTACTTAGACACTCGAATTGTGTATGACATCCTGAGCCATCCAATTGCCATCGACCTTTTAATGATTCTCTATTCCTCAAAATTTCTTTTATTATTTTATTAAGATCTAGAATTATATATTCTAGTATATTCGTCTAAGGTAATTCAGGGTACCATGACCCAAACGCTTACGCTAACTGTCCATCTATGCAGAATCATTTACGTCTTTATATCCGCTGACACATTCTCCTCTCAACCGTCATGCTCATGGGGGAGTGCCACAACAATGCCCATGTCTTCACTATACCCTCATTTCCTTGTTTTCCGGGAATGTCTCATTTATCTTGATAGTGACGCAGGAAGTGTGGCATAAATAAGTCTTTATTAAGTAACATCATGTAAATAAGGTAAGTTAATATAAAGGGTGACAAAGAAAAGTATTGAGTAAAATGCTTTTCTCGTATAAATATAATATTTTCCACCATAACTGTTCATTTCGTTAATCATGGAATCGGCTGTACAGTTTGTGGAGAGTACAACGCTACCAAGGCTGATCAAAGGATTCGCGCGCGTGAGCCCGAACATTCTGGAAAATGTGTACGTGCTACCGATCACGTATCGATCAAGCGCGGACGTGAGTGCAGAGACCTCTCAGCCAATCAGCGATCAGTATTCGTCTAGAGCAGGTTAATTTTTACTCCATTACTAAGCGTTTTTACAGTAAACCCTCTCCAAACGATGCTTTCTTTATTCTAGATGACTGCTAGAGGTTCATTGTACTTGTCAGCAGCCATTTGGACTTCTAAGAGGTTTACTAAAGTTTAGCCAGGACCTTATTTGTGTAGTATCCGTTACAAGTTCAAGAAAGTGCATTTTTTCAGAATCAACTTTGATGGGAGAGAAGGCGTATGCAAATTGTAAATATCTTTAAATGGATCGTTCGATACGCAGATACATCAATCACATTGAAATTATTTCAAATGTGATAAATGGAGGCCAAAAATTTAATTTTTAGTGCAGATATTTGCATGGATAAGTTCCGCAAAATGTTGACTTAGAAGTTAATTTGTGCAACACTGTGGAAAATATAATCTCCATGATAAACAATATTGAGAATATTGAAATATACTGAAAGTTATAAGCTACGGGTTGACTGAGAAGTAAGTTCTCATTTTCATAATTAAAATATAAGTTATTTATCAATTTTAATGAACAGAATTCTTCGCTAGCATTCGACAGCAAGTTCTTAAACCGCTCGACCTTGAGTTTTACATGACAAATCTTAACTGTCATTGCATCGATCCGAGAATGGACTTCTGAAGTGGTCAGTCACCAATTTTGTATCCGAACAACTTGCTTTCGAACTTAATAGTGCGCTGATAATTTGAATTTTTAAAAGTCTAGAGGTATTTATTATTCTATGAGTTTTGTTCATTTCAGGCACTGAAAATGCACTGAAGGGATGCGAACTCTATATCGTCAGTGAACATCGATTCATTCGAAGTAGACTGTCAGAATGGGGGTCTAGTCTGAAACAAGTCCTATTGTATTGTCTGAAGGCACAATCCTCAGGATGAATGTAAAATACATGAGCATTCTAAGCAAGGGAAAAACAACAGTGGTCAACCGATTGAGTGTAGGAAAAAATCTTGGGAGTGGTGGGGAGGGGTTTAAAAACAGAGGGAGATGGAGTGATCTGTGGGTACTGAAGGCCGAATTGGTGAACTGAAGATAGCGGTTGTGGTGCTGTTGTCAGCATGTTTATAGAGTGGATACAGATTGTTTAATGGATAACATTAACGGATATCGTGAGAAGGGTCAAATGACAGGAGACAAAGAAGGATGCGGCTGTTATAGAAGGCTGGTTGGGCGCTTTCAGTCAATGAAGTGAGGATGCACCTCATCTGTGCAAGTGAATTCATTGGTTTCTTTAATAAATGAGGCAGTTCTTCGTAACTAGTGCGCCATTTCGTTAAAACAATATGAAGGAACTTTGCTATCCTCGAGACACTGCTTTTTGATTTATTTTTACTGCATTCCAAATATTAACTGGTATATTACAGCATGGATTTCATAAATAAATGTTTTTCCTCTTCCTAAGAGCACTTACAAATAAAATTGAAATCGAATGCTGAAATCAGAATCCTTTAAAATGCAAAATCTGGCAAAATTTGATGACCTTGACCGTCATTAACAGAAAACCTCTACCGGTTCCGCATCGAAAGTGTAGAAATGTAGGGGAAAAAACAGAACACTATGCATGTCCTTAGATGATCGAAGCACATACATGTAACACAAAAGAATCCTTAAAATGCTTACATTCAGGAAGAATTTTCATTATTACAGATTCCTCCACACAGTTGTTTTTGTCCATTCAGAAGTGCAATTCGATGCCTGAATCAGCTGACAACACGTAAATTCTCTCAGCGTTCATAATGGCCATCGAAAAGTTTAGATTTAAGCTTAAGGGAATAGCCCCCCCCCCCTCCCTCCCATCTATGTGATGGCATTCGTTCAAAATTGTGTAGAAGCTCGATTTCAGGACATGCATACTATTTGTGTGAATTTCCATTCCTTATAAGATATCTATAGAGTGCGTAAGGCATCTGAGAACACTTATATTGTTGTAATTTAAACTAACTGGATAATAATTAATGTTTTTTACATCAGAAGATCTCATGACAGATACTGCTAAAGCGAGACACAACAATTTAGAAATTACACGATTTCTAAGAGTCGAAGGGTCTTTAGTTTGCAAAGTTGTAAAGTAGCTGCTGAACGAAAGCAATGGAGATGATTTGGCCGCCCCGAGGAAGAGAAAAGAGCATTGTCACTCCTCTGCTGACTCACCCACAACACCTGAGTTTGTGAGAAGAGTGCATGGCATGGCATGGCATGGCATGGCATAGCATAGCATGAAGGACGAGAATCCTGAGAAATCAATGCGCGACATTTTGCCTAACATCTTCAAGTCTCCATGAGAACAACAATATATAAGGAATGCTCCTCATCAAGACCTCGGATACAGATCATACGTTGCCCTCATACGAAGTCAGTTTATGTTGACAAAAATAACTCAAGAGAATCGTTTGATGCGTGCAAAACGACTCCTAAACGATTTGAAGCACAAAGAAGAGCAGGCATGTCTTTGGTTTTTCCCCCACAAAAACGACTTCCACCAGGACACCCATCAGGACACCCACCAGGAATTACAAGAAATGGTGAATGTCTATGTAGGAGCGGACTCCACTGCAGTTCCAACTGTCATGCATGCGCACGAAGTTTCCACCAAAAGTGATGATTTTCGGGATTGTTGCTGTTGCTGTTGTTGTTAGCAGTGAAGGGTACAACATGACTCGACTCCTCCCAATTCTTCCACAGGGCCTTAGGGTCAGTGTGGATGCAAATGCAGATGCAAATGC
>CAADRB010000037.1:1295974-1389412 GCA_900708905.1 Hymenolepis diminuta | reverse complement strand
GTGAAAGCTTGCAGTCAGTCGCTTTCGAACTCGAATTGAGTGGGTGATAGAAGCGGAAGGAGGACATATAGAATACAACCTAGGTGAATAGGTATTATGTTTATTCGTTTTGCTATAAGAAATGGTCAATTCTAACCATTAACAGTTTCATTATCTGTTTTTCTAAAAGTGCGTAAGGTTTCCTCAGATGCCTCACGCACCTTGTATTTCTCAGCCTTGGAAAAGAAAATTTTACCAACTGTCAAAACTGGGAAAGTAAATTCATATGTGGATATGAACTGATGTTTACTTTAGCTTGGTAAATCACATAATGTTACGTAGGGTAGAAAAATGGTATTTGAAGGTGACTTGGGTGTTGAATTCTACTAGTTTCAAAGCCATAAATCTAGAGTTACATCAACTAAACTCCCT
Organism: Hymenolepis diminuta; assembly: GCA_900708905.1. Classification (NCBI taxonomy): domain Eukaryota; kingdom Metazoa; phylum Platyhelminthes; class Cestoda; order Cyclophyllidea; family Hymenolepididae; genus Hymenolepis; species Hymenolepis diminuta. Next base: position 1,389,001 of record CAADRB010000037.1, on the reverse strand, counting down.
CCTAAAATGACGAGGTGCAACCACCCATTCTTTTAACTTAATCAATTTAGATGTATAATATACATCCAGAAGCTATTTAACTTAAGTTGATGATCGACGTCAGATTAGTTGTTTTCCCCCTTTACTTCATTACCTCTGTTGGCCTGCCGTTTTGCATTAGGGATTCCTTCTGTCTTCTACTCTTCATTCAATATCGAGATAGATACCCAGGCCTCTCAATAAGCTTACCATTAGAGACTTATCCATTAATTAATCTAGATATTTTACTCTATACTAAACTTCCACTGTTTGTTTTTTCCACATATCGGTGGCCATCTAGTCGTGGCGATGATTAATAGCAACGGCGATTTGAATTCTTAGGGGGTCATTGCTCACAATTGGAAATATTTCATCAGCTTTTACTAACTTCTCGTGAAATTATTATATTTATTAGGTATGCATTGGAGATATTTATTTGACATAAATATTTATTCAATCCGAGTGAACACAGCCTATGGAGCTCTGCTAACTGAACATTTTTTGCTATCTTAAGACTGTGGGCTGTTGAAAATCTTGTACGATCATTTGCCTCCTCAACTCTTGGAAGGAGAGATGAAAATGAAGTGGCAAAAGCAACCCTTCTTAATTAAAAAAACGGACATCATAGACAAGCATCAGCTGGAATCTAGAAGACGAGTCATGAAATTTGAATTACAGGACATTAGCTACCCACTTGGCAAATATTATACAACCCGAATCTAAAAATCAAATGAAGTACGACTGTCAGTTACCTTGACGTTGCCCTCAGCACCTTTTTCTTCCTCTCCCCTTTGTCATTATTTGAGCTTTCTGTTAAATCCTTCCATCCGCCTCCCACAATTAAAACATGCTAGTATTTTTAAAACTATGGACAATAATAAATAATAATTTTTTGTTGATAATGAGCCAATAGGCGAGAGGAACTCATTTTTTGGTTTAGAATCGGTAATTGTACTCAAGCGGACGATACGATTGTCAGAAAATTGTATTGTGATTTGGGTAGCCAGAATTCAACGGAGATTGGAATGAGTTAAAAATCTATTTTTGCTGGAATAGAGAGATCGGAAATAATATGAGCACAAGTACCATAAATGACTGTTTATATCTTTTGAAAGGAAAAAACTAACTTTGACAATTAAATAGAAAGATAATTATGAATTTTAAGCAGAAGAATCTAAATATTAATTCATATTATCGATTGGCTGATGGAGCGGTCCAACCCGTTAGTCTGCTATTCCAGATTGGTCTTTTGCGTGTGGCACCTAGGAGGGTTCAACGAACTCTATCCCGAAGAGATAAGTTTGAAGGTATCCATTAGGTATTTAATAATTTCTGGATCTAGAATTTAAACGAGCGGTTTCATTTTATCGGACTAACAAAAATAAAAGCTCCAAGCAAACTCATTTCGAAACATAATTAAAGAACTTTAATAACTAGATCATAAAGTGAGTTTACTGAAACTTACTCGGCGTAGTTTATCGACTTCTAATTAACTTCAGGTACCAAATTTTAAGCTACTGGAAACGTTCCCTGTTGTCTGGCTTCCATTTAATTTATTTCATATGGTAACGTTGTTTAAAAATCCAAGAATGGAAGCAGCTTTGCAGGGTTATTCTCCTTCAACGAATCCATTGTCTTGTCTAAGAGGTGCCCGACTTCAGACAAATGAAGCTTCATAACTTCCATTTGTTAGCTCCTAAAGGGATTTGCCATTGCAAAGGCATTATTACCATGTCGAAGTGTTTAAGGCTGGAAGGAGACCGGTGAGAACTGTAGATATTTATAATATCCCTGAATTTGGATAAAAGTTAAAAATTTCGGACAAATTATGCAGTCGCAATCCTCACTAAGACTAGATTAATCAAATTTCTCTTGAAGTTCCAGCTATGTGAATGTTTTCACTTCTTGCCAAACGAAGGTGCAAACCAATTTCGAATACCAAAAATGGATGTAGGCATTTGTACTTTCTTAAGAAACAGCAGACTTTATGCTCTTTCCTCATTTGGTTTGAAAAATTTTTTTATACTATTCACAGTATTTTTCTGATAAAGGGACTTGCCCAAATATGACTCTTCAGTCCCCTTCTTCGGGCTTGCCAGCGATCGCTGGAATCAAGATAGTTATTACAAACAGTGGTAAAGTTAACGAGGGCCTCCTTTTGTCGAGATATAAAGTCGTTCTATACTGAATTCGGTATCATAATTACTATACAAAAGAATTATGTCAATACTGTAATAAAGAAGAAAAAACTGCGAGAAAAGCAAACTTTATTTCTCCGTGATGCCTTCAGTTTTATGGACAAGGTAGTAGTAGAAACCTTCACAGTTTGAAGGGTTTCCAAGAGGAGTAAAAATTATAATGTGCATATTTCCCTCTTTTTGAGACCTTCTTTCAGATAAATTAAAGAGTTTTTGAAGCAATTAATTTCCAAATTAATCTCAATTTAAGAAGTTCAGAATATATATTCAACTTGGGAGGAATCATAGACGATTCCATTTTAAAAGTATCATGGAAGTCTAAATTGAATATTGAATAACATTTTTGAAATTGTTAAAATAGTGGATAATCAGTTTGCAGACCGATCAGTTGTACCTTCCAATAAATGCATTTACATCTGCTTATTCACCACCTAGATGGCCACACTTTGTTGAGTAGACTAGGCAATTTGATGTCGGATAACTACAAGACAGTATCGCTAGGTGCCCGATGAGATACTTGCTGAAACCTATGAAACTCACAAATTTCTTCACTGTGACAAATAAATACGAACATATTTATGAATATATGTATTCAACAAGCTGTCTACTGAGCCAATAGCGTAGCGGGAGTAATTAAGAGGGGATAATCAAATAACTCGGTACCCCAGAGATGAATTTTCTTTACAGAAGTTCAGGAATTATGTTGCAGACACTAATTTATTCACTCTCCCCCCCTATCATAATATTACTTGAATAATCAGCTCTTTATTAATAAAAAAAATAATTTTTAATTTTAAGTTCATTTCAAAGTAGGATAATGTGAATGAATGTGATTTATATTTTGACAAATAAAGTGCTTTAATTACTTCCGTTCTGAGCGAGAAATACCAATCCAAACGCGTAAAGCGGAGGAGTAAATCAAGCGAAATTCAATTGGTATTACCGCCTCTCTCTTTTACTTATAATAAGGTTTATAAATAGATTTTATTATTTATTAAAGCAAGGATATTTTCGAGTTCACAAATGAAACTTTAACTAATTTACTCCTTTTCCGGCATTTTTATTTCAGGAAATTAATCTAAGTTGGATCGGTCTCATCAATTGATCAGGGGCATAAATTTATACCAATGCTCATTTTCTACAGCTATGAAGACGTCATTCTACGGCTTCATTTACTAAACCGATTAAGAGGTTTTGTATCAGATCAACTAGCGTTCAGTTTCGAAGACTGTGCTTTGTGGAGTGGTATTGAAGACGAAAGTTTGCAAGAAAACAGATTTTCATTCGTATTGAGTTATTGTAATCATGAATTTAATAAAATTTGTTATATTTCATTCTGAAGCAGAAAAATTGACACTGTGGTAAGCGGGTTAGTCTACGGAATTGGAGGTAACGGCTCCGGCGTCCGCTCGATGCACACTCAGTGTGTGGACATGCTAATAAGGTGACAGAAATCGGGTTTCTTATCAGGTGCTACTCTTATAATAAAGGTGAATGTTTTAAAAAGAACAATTTTCTAAATAATGCAAGTTTAGTGGATCCGATGGATGCACTGGTACCACTTCTATAAATGCAGAGTTTAAATAGGCTAAATTTTGCAGCCCAAAATTCAAAATATCTTTCCCTCCCATTGTCTATCTCATGGGAATCATTCATCTGGCTTTCATTACACACTATCAACAACATCATGTTGATAGACTCTCGAGGAGTTTAACTGGAAAAAAAATTTATATATTGAGTAGAAAGTGATATTTACAAATTATTTATCCTTTTTACTGATCAATTTCCGTTGTCAAGGTTTTAATTTTCCTCTAGCCAAGTGATTTGATTTGATTATTTCACTTTTCATTTTCAGACTGCTACAAATTTCTTTAAAAAGGTAATTTATAAACAATAAGGACAAATAATTGTAGCATTTTGTATTTACTCGCAAGGGAAGATAATGTTTATATTTGCAGGAGGAATTCGAAAAGACGATTATGTTTAGCGTACGAAAAACGCCTACATAATGTTTGTGTATTTAAGCAGATTTCTTTCATTACTGTCAACCTTGTCTCTGACCTTGAGATCCAGAAGCATCCAATCAGAGAGGAGCGGTATTCAGCCTCTCTGGAAATCAATATGGAACAAGTGAAAATGAGAGCTTTCTTGCGAAAATATTACAGCGATTAAAATTATTCAAATTTTTCACAATTTTATTATCTTGCACACAAACGGAATTAAAGTAGCCAATGTAATATACATTAATCGAAGGATATTTAATATTATTTATTATTAAAATATAAGCCAATTCATCACTTGGTGAAATATGTTTGTCTTAATTACTTCGGGAATTACTGACAAGATGAACTAAATCACTGTTCAGGCAAACTATTTCTATACAGTCGTGTCATTGTCCAGTTATTTGTAGATAATAAGGTCAACAGGGAAAAGCCATCAGTTAAGGTTTAAAATTTTCACCTCAGCTCAAAGCGTTGCCCTTTCGTTGACCTCTTCCGTTTGGGATACTTAGGAATGTTAAGCTAAATTATTGGTTAGTTTGAAACCTATTAGCCGAACATTTATTTAACGCTACTTTTTCAGGAATCAAGGTCGACTTGAAAATACTCCTTCTCGTTATGGGTTTTTATCACAAACCAGTTCAAATTTCGTCAGTAACAAATGTATGCGTACGTACGTAGGTATGAAGAATATCCATTTCCGTACGAACTGGGCTGCACATGCTTCATAATCTTCTATTCCCGAAAAATGCTTTTTATAAGTTACAACACCAAGTATTTTAGTACCACAACTGAGCGGAAACAAATCGTGATAGACTGTGCCCACGTCAGAACGCAATATTTTAGATATTTTTAAAATATTATTAAGAAATTTTTTGAAAAGCTGTTGATATTTATAAAGACAGTTTGATATTTGAGTTATTTTTGTAAGTATTACGACAGAAAAACGGGAACAAAATAAACAAGAATTCATTCGTTATTAATATTATAACATAATCCACAAAAAGCTAGATTTTAAAAATATTTCTCTGTGAAAAGTCATTAAAAAAGATTAAAGGTAGGTTCATTAAGTGATAAAGAGGCGGGAATCGGGAGACGTTGAGGGATAAAATCAAGAAATCAAGGAGTCTTACTGCATGACACTTCCTCAATGGTTCGTTCACGTTCCAAAAGTAAAATTTCATGACGAGTCAACAGAATTACTGAGGAATTTTTATCCACGATAACCAGAGTTATTGACGGGTTTTATTGTCGGTCTTGCCACTTCTATTCATTTTTTCATTCAAGTTTTGAGAAAGCGGAGTGATCTCTCATGATATCAGGCATCTTACGTGATCTTAACGAGGCACGGCCGAAATGGCAAATTGAATTCATCAAGTTGTTCGCAAGCTGTAGACTTTTTGAATATGCATTTACTCAGGAAGTAATTGACAAATCACACAAAACTCAACACTGAAGTATTAGAACGTTAAGGAAGTTTAAATAGCGTTAATATCAATATGACTCGATGCTTCGAAGTAGTTATTTATTTCTTCTTGATCGCCTTTCCTTAACTCATGCCGATTTGTTTTAATATACTCCTCCATGATGAAAAACTTGGCTTCCGGTGTGAAATACGTGTATATTTGCAGTCCTCCAGACCTTTTTTGTTGCTTACTTTGAAAGTATTTTTCCCGTTTTTGTCATTTTGATACTTTACAATGGTATTCCAACTTCTGATCAATGCTCTATTCCCTTAGATTTTTGAAATAATTTCTGACATTACTGAAGAGGGTAAAACAGATTGAAAATTTGTTCCTGCTGTACCATAGTACCTACGAATTATCATTTGTATCATGGAAAAAGTAGGTGCTATGGCAAGCGAAGTTCAAAAAATCAACCTCACGCGAAGTACCGGTTACAAATTTAAAAATAGGAAGAAAGGAGGGAACGCTGCACGATCTTTTATCTACAAATACAAACAGGGCAAACGAAGTGTATAAGAAAATACATCGACACAAATACTATAAGACGTAATTGCCTGAAATGGTGTGATACAGTGGCTCTAGCACATAAATCGTCTATAAAGGAGGGGAAAAATTCTCTAAGTTATTGTTCTACTCAGCTTCTGTAAATTTTACTACTGAAGGATAGGAAGGAGGCAGTGAAAATTGAAGAATGTTTATATTAGAAGAGGATGAAGTGGAGACGCCAGTCTTCTAACTCTACGATGTTAAAACATTTGTCAGATAGCAATGGTAGTGAACAGAAGAGAGCTAGGCTCATTACCGAATTAAGAAAATAGTTTATAACAAAGAATAACTGCGGGCAAATTATTTCCACAGGAGAGATGGTCTTAGTTAGTTAAACAGTTACTTCAAATTTTGAAATGTGTTACAATCGTACTTTGCAATTTTAAACAAATGCATATTTACTAAGTAAGTGGAATTTGTAGGCGGGTAGAAAGGAGGAGGGACAGTGATGCGACGCCCTTCCACAACGTCAGACCACTAGTCTGAATTCCTCTAGGTGTGGTAGTGACGTGTAAAATAAAATTCAACATTTCAGAAAAAATTCCATTTTATCGAAATATAAATCTCTTTTTTATCATTTATTATTTTACATTATCAATTAAGGTGTAATTTTTAATAAATAGGAGAGTTTCAAACGAATAATGTACAGCAATCTCCAAAAATTTTTACGTATTAAATTCAAATTTAAAATTAAAAAATCTTATAAAATTTTCTAAATCTTTCAATATGTTAAAGTTCATCTAACTGCCATTTGTTAAAATATTTTATTAATATTTTAAAGATTTTTATTTTCTAATGTATTAAAAATGCATATTGTTACCTTGGCAACTGTCTTTTGGTTCACATTTTGGCGGGATTTTTGGCATTTTTATTAAGATACTGTAACTTGGTATGCCAAACGCCAAATATGATACATTACCCTATCACTTCCGAAAACTGTCAATTAACAAGCATCAATGTAACTATGATTTCGTTCACTTATTTATGTATTATTATTGTTTGAAGTGACCAACAATAATATAGACAACTTGTAGACGTGTGAAGGAGATGATGGAAGGAGTCTTAGTAAGGATAGTACTTCACTGAAGAGCAGGCGAGAAGGATATTGAGGGGATTGAAAATGTTTGATCTGGTTAGGTCATTACAGAGTGGATTTTTTAGAGAAATTGATTGCCGTAGTTGGTCAGTATGTCATGAAGATGGAGTGGGGATCCCAGAAGCTAACTATTGAATAAAATAAGCAGATAGGTAAAGTCAAAGGTGAGCATTTATAGTATAGAAGTTGGCCAAGAACGTCGGAAATATTACTGATAAAGCGGAGGTCTAAATAACTTAGAAGTCAAAATGTGGAGAAGTCTGCACTCTATGAATGAATGAATGCCTAGGAGGATCGTACACCTAAGTCTTACCGTCTATTGGAAACAGACCTCAAGCAGGATATTTACATGCTGTCTAAGAACTGAAAGTACCGTCAGGAAAATTTTCTTCAAATAAATTTGAAAGAACGCACACAGTACATCCACTTTTTGCATTGACACCTGTAATATTCATGTAGCCTTCAATCGAAATGCATGGGAAAATACAGACCACATTTGATTTTTGTATGAAAATCCACTTAGAAGTGAAAAAATTTAAAAGAATTTTGTATAATTAGGGTGGTAAATTCAGTGTTGCGTTATGATTCATTTGAATTTATTCGTGGAGACACCAATGCTTATGACGTAAAGGACAGATTGAATAAAATTTCATAAACAAATCATAGGGCTTCTAAATAAAGAACGAACTGAATTCAGTGAATATGGTACTTGTAAAGGGTATTGCATAATTTACTGGTTTAATGATTAAATCGTCGAAATGTTTCCTACATTGAGTAAGAAAACATAAACCCATTGGATCCTTGAACTCACACGACTAGAAGGGCGTCAGTTTCAAGTCATAACTAATACTATCTAACTGTTCAGACTTTTGAACTGAAGCAGTTGATCATTTGTGAAAATCAAAATTCGAAAGGAATTGCGCCTTATTTACTGCATAAGAAAGTTTTAACGACCCGAACGCTTTTGAATGTCATTGATTAGGAGACGGTCATAGCTTTCATTGAAGGATATGTTTGTGATTTCGTTTTCATCTATCAATAACATCTCTAAAGTATCAAAGCACTTATATTTTGGTGCTAAGTCGGCTTTTTTCATTCGATAAAATTTATATTATTAAATGCCTTGTATTATTGTGTTGTAAACAAGGACACATAGTCATGTGCCTATGTACCTTTGCAAAAAAGCTCTTCATAGTATTCGAAAGGAATACAAATACACCTAGAGATTGCGAAAAATTCGATTTAAACAAATGTATGACCCCATCACCTTATTAGCGGGCGAGTTACGTTGCCCTCGGGAAATGAATCATATCTTTGTTCTTTGTTTCCTAATTACCGCTTCATTAAACATTCTCCTCCATGAATTAAAACAAATATCGAAATGAAAAAGAGAGATCAAGAAGATAGGAGGAAAAATTGAAACGCGACTTTATGAAAATGTTAAGAACCCATAAATGAATGGATGAATGGATGAATCCTCAATTTTAGGGATTTTTGGAATGGTGGATTCGGAGTTGATACATTCACCAAACAGTCGGTTTACCCCCTTTTTTGGCTCAAAGTGACTTTCAGATCGATTATTGAATTACATTTCTCAGATCTAGCCATGGCGACAAGACTGAATAAAAATCTTTCCACCGCTCTGTTATGATACAGCGCATCTCCCGTTGTTATGCTTCTTATTTTTACAGAAATTTGTTCTTTGGTCTCTCAAATTTTATTTGTCTTCATTCACCTCCCTACTCTCCGTCAAGTCGAACTTGATAGTATTTAGACAGCTTTAATCTCTCTAAATGAGGGCTTATTTACTTAAAATTATTCTAGTGAAAACACAACTTAGTCCTTCTTATTACCTTGGATCCTTGTGCCCGGGTCCCGCAGCCAAATCAATTCCATGTGCTCATAATTCATTTTGTACACCTAATTGAGGTTTAAAATAAAACCTATTAGCTAATGCTATATATGGAAGCAAGACAAAGTATATCTTGTATCTACTCTTCAGCCCTCCCTCTCTCTCTCTCTCTCTCTCTCTCCAGGATTGAAATTTATCTCAAATTTTTGTTGTTTCCACAGATGTAATCAAGATTGAAGAACTTCACAACTTTTGCGACATCTACAACTGCATAACGGTTTTTTAATTTCTTCGTTACTCATTATTTTAACCATTATTTCAATTATCGCTACTCACTTTTAACTTCCCATAAAAATCGCCAGCATGAGATTGGTGCACTATTCGGCCTTTCGACCTTCTGAGGTTTGGTGAAATGTATCACCGTTCGTAAAACCCACATTTAATTTGGTTTGTGCTTACTAAAGTTGCCTTAGTTTCAGTTCGGTTAATGAAATGTGAATTTAATCAAATCCATCTTTTTATTAGCTAATAATCGTATCTTTCTGGTAATTGAAGGTAATGTGTAATGAAGTGTCATTAATTATAAATTAATATGTGCCTTCTTAAAGTCATTCTCCTTATCTTGCTCCATTTAGACTTTCGTTCTCCGCATTTCGTTCAGAGGTCCAGTAAAATACAGGAGTAATTTCAATTTATCAAATATTTTCTAATTAAAGCTTCACTGAAACATTCACCGCATAGGACTTTAATGCTTCCTGTTGAAGTTAATGTGAAATGACTAACACGTAATGTTATCTGCTCTTAATGTGATTCAAGTTATTTTGATAGTCATTTCTACAGTCGGAAAAAAATTAAACATTTGACAGGTTTTTGCCTAATTCACCTGCTTATAGATTCATCTTTCAATTTTCGATGACAAGACAGATGTCAAAATGCATTAGCGGTACGCGCATTTCCCTGAAAGAGTGTAAAACATCACCTCTCTGCCTTAAATTATCTCCCTTAAAAGTAGAATCGTAGAGTATTGACTTAAAGGAAGAATTAAAAGGAAGACGATGGAAGGATTTCGGTGTTAATTTCCATAATCGCGCTGTTAACGAATCACTTTAATGTGAGAGCAGTCATTGACATCCAGGAGGAATTAATCCAGTAAAGCAATGCAAATACAACAAATAAACGAAATGTTAAGTGACACTGATGTGTTATTTGCAGGAAAATGCCTTGAGTCGATCCTTTCTTTCCAAAGAAATGAGATTCTGACTCGAAAACGTTCCTAGTAGAAAGTCAAAGTCTGTTTTGAACCCCCGTAGTTCTTTATAGAATGGAAACAACACAGTGGGAAACACAATACTGCAATCGCAATGAAAACGACCCGCTTTCCGAATTCTAGACGCTATCATCAAGCCTCTCGGTTTTATCTCCCCAAGCGCTCCCCTCCCCTCCCCACGATTGGCTTAATTCAATTCAATGAGAATTAGTGGAGACGTGTTGTCTGCGGTTCTTCTGGGCATTTTTGCGTAATTATCAAAAACTCTTAAATATTCCCCTCCAAATAACTTCATGCTTTATGAAATAAGGTTGTTTGATCCATTACATCTCAGAATGGCTACCTCAATCCTAAGCGAATTAAGGTCAGTAAAAGAAGTCAGAAGACGCAACCCGCGTGATTCTTACCCATGACAGCTACTAGCTAGAGGATTCTTTTTGTCAAATAAAGAACCAGTATTCAGTTGAGAAATTTTTCAGATCTAATAAAATTAGGAATTTTCGTGGCGAATTTGTGAACAATTATCGGCATTTTCTTATTTCTATTGTTAATAATTCATCAAAGAGCTAACATTTTCACATTTTTGCCTTGAAGTCAATTTTTTGAACTTCTTCAGTTATGAATAATTATTCCTGTAAGTTCAGTTTGTTCACGGTTTGAAGAAACCCACATGTGCGAAAATCGCACTGAATAATTTATATTAGGAAGCCATCTATAATTTAGTAATTCAATCTGCCATACTAGTTCTCATGACCTGAAACCACTGATTTCATTGATCAGGAAGGTTCTAGCTACCTGTTCGAACCGGAAGTCCTTAGAAGAGGGACCAAATTACTAACTGATGATGAAGATGGCAAGTGATGAGAATCTGGTCAAGTCAGTCTTTATTAACGCCGAATCTAGTTATATATAAATTTTGGGTTGATTGAAAGTCGCCGCACCAATGATTTCAATTCAATTGGTAAAACCGGTTACTACCTTCAGCACTATCTGCGTCGGTCGTGGTCCAATCAACCTCGATGGTTCAGCGCCAGATAAGAAAAAGAGTGGTTTGGATGGGCTTTGTTTCTCTTCATCACATTCATAAACACCTCTATAGGATTAGACACACAGAAATTTTAATTGGTCAATTAAACAAGCATATACTTCATTCGTGCAAATATTCCATTCCTCTAGAAAAATCCGCCAAGTGATGGCAGGCTCTGTTTTTGTGAAAATCTCAACATATCTGCTTAATTTACCAATTCTTCATCTCTCACTAATTAGTATTTAACCAATTGGATGATTCTTGACGAAGATTACATTGAAGAGGTTTTAAGCTCTCATCTTTACCATACCGAATAATGGGCTAATTTATTATGCGTTTCACTCTGTTCTAATCGAAAGTTTACGTATGTTAGGAACAAAAGTACTGAGATACAGGTTACGGCTAAAAATAGATATATCTGAAGCGGAGGAAAAAAAACAGGGTTGTTGGCTTCAGGCGGCCTAAACGATGTTCCTTATGCGTGCATATGTGCGTGTGTGTGTGCTTACTGGAAGGAGAAGGTTTGCAAAAAGTACAGACAAAACGCATCGAGCATACTAAAGTCCTGCATTTGCTTTCTTTTCCCCCTGGCAGATAGTGACTCACTTACCTACATCGGCACAATCTGCATTTACATATCTGTGGATTATGGTTAGTCGGGCATTGGGTGAAACTTAACGACCGAAAATTCCCTCTCTTGGAATCAAATCGAAGATATTCAATTGTTGTCTTGAGAGATGAGTAATAGGAGAGATTAATATTGCATTAAGGGAATGGACGGGTGGTGAAGGAGGTAGATAGTTGTTAATTGTTAAAATAATGAACCAACCAAAGACGGGTGCTTTAAAACAAATTTTTACTTTCAACATTAAAAAAGAATAAAATTAATTTTGCTTGAAACAACAGACTTTAATAAACGTTGACAAAAGCGGGAGATAAGTTAAGGTATCAATGCAATAACATAGGGCAGCCAGTCACAACACCGATCAGTCATATCTGAAGTATCGTTCTATTGAGATATGTGTTCTCTCAATTTTCCCGGGTTGAACATTAAATTATTACAGTAATAAAATAAGCATCTACTTGAAATTGCCTAAACCAACCTTTTGTGTTTGTAGACATAGGTGCACCTACTCCGGGTAAGAGAAATTTTAATAGCTCTCTATTCTTAATATGTCAGTTCTCTCTGAAGATCCGCCCATAGATTTTTCTGTCAAAACTGCAATACTCATTTGTATCCAGCTGTACAATCCAGACATCATTCTTCAAACAGTGTTAAATTTATTCGACAATCTTTGCTCGAGTCTTAATCAACTTTTTACGAATGATAGTGGAATGAGAAGACACCATCGGATCAGCCACTACAAATTCAAAGCTAGCCTACTAAGTAGGCGACTCCTTTGTTCGGTAGATGGATATTACAAGAATTAGCCTAAAAGAAGATGGCTGAGAAATCATGTGAAAGTAAATCTCACAGACTATTCGTGTGATCACCGAGATGATAAAAAGAATCTCTACTCCTGAAGGAACTCTGACTTTTAAAATGTCAGTCGATCTGGAGATTCTGGGACTCAGATGAAGTAGGGTTCTCTTGATTTGTATGAACTGTATGAACTCTCACTTTCTACGTGTTTGAATGATGAAAAGTTGTAAAGCCATTTTGTCCTGTTATGGGGAACAAATAAGTATCAAAAGGATGCAGGAAAACTTCGGTTATTAACAGTAATGGTAATATGTTATGTTTGTTGACTCATCGAGTATTCACATTAGGACTGCCTTGTCCTATAAGTGGAATGACCTTCCAACGCGGCTGATACTGGAATACACAAACAGGTAATTAGAAGTCTTTCGAGGTACCAAAAGAATATTTCCAAAAGCAGAAACTGAAATTATTTTTTAAAGCATAATTAACGCAAAAGTAATATTTTATTATAATAAAGATAAAAGTTGAAGTGGAAATTATACCTACTGAAGCTATCGTGACAAGGTCTTCTATTAGGAAATATTCAATGATTCAGAGAGAAGACTTCCGTCTTCATTTTTCTCAAATGCTCCTTCAACTATGTCGTCTGAGTCCCCGTGAGACTACGAGGTAATCGATGAATTAATTAAAATGCCCCTCAAGGGAGCATTTATTCAAAAGTACAAATGATCTAGAACGAAAATTATCCACTTGGATAAATTTGTCGGTACCTAATTTATGGGGGGTTTTAAAGTCTGGACGCTTATCAAATATTGATGTAAACTATAACATAAATTATTCATTGTAAAAATATTAAATTAAAGATTCGTCAGGAATTTCGAAAGCCTCATGGAGGTGAATTATCCACTTCTCCGTTCAATTTCTGATTTTTCAATACAAATAACAAAAATATTCCCTTTTTCAGTCCATTTTTTCCATTTACTATTTAGTTACCATAGTAATGTAAAAAATTACAGAAATTTCATTATTGAAGGTTACTTGAGAACAAAAAACCGAAAAGCAGTCCAATAGAGGTTAAGGAAAGGGAATCGGAAAGAACAGAAAGCAGATTCAAGATATTAGGAGAATTTTGAAGTATTTAGTCTACGAATTCAGACGGCGCACTTTCATATCTCAGATATAATTTATTGTTTCAAGTTTTAATGCTTTAAGTATTAAATTTCAGGATTTGCTACCGGTTTTCCCTTCTTGATTTAAAAATACCGGTTAATAAACACTAAACATCGTAGTCGGGTATTTCCTGCAATTCAGGGGACGATTTGTGAACTTTAGAGCATTTTAGAACATGAATTGCCTATTTAGTAAGTATTGAACAACTCGAGACCAAAATTCGAATGAAATGAGACTTTGACACTTTGACGTTGGTCTCAATATCTTTTGCCTCCCCTCCCTTTTATAACCTTTTGGATTAACTATTATTCCGTCGTTTCCCACAATTAAATATTAAAATTTTTTATTACTATGGGTGATAATAGTGACTTTAAAATTTTTATTTATATCACAATTTTGATGACAAATTGGGCAGCCAGAAGCACCCTCTTAAGAAGATATTGATGCCTGAATAAATGAAATCGCTCTGTAAGATTACTGCCTGGGTGGTAATGGAATTGGTAAAAATATTTAACTTTACATGACAGCGCTCGCCTTCTTTTTTGTCTCCTAGGTATTCATGTCATCAAATATCACGTTTTCAGTACCTTCGGCTCAAATATCGAGAGAATTATCAAAATTTTCCCTCATCTCCAAATATACTTCCATATGAACACCAATGGTTTAAATTTGAGAAACGAAGCTCAGGGGAGAAAGGAAGACCGATGAAGAGCAATGTATAAACGCGTTGAAGAGCGAGGAAGAGAGCTCAAGAGCTGAGAGTTTAGATTAAAAAATCTGAGCTGAGTCTAAAATAGCTCTGATTCTCAATAAGAGTACTTTGGGAGACAGAACAAAGTAGGCAAGATATCCTCACATGACGCTAATAAGAGTGAAAAGATAAGGCTTTGGGCTAGACGGGTACGAATGAACAAGAAGGGAAAGGAGGGAGGATGTGAATGGGGAACTGAAAGGAAGGAGAAAAGCATCAGTACTAGCGAGGATGATCTAAATTGTGAGTAACGTATAAAATTAGATACGATAAAGCAATTGAATTATATATGTGCAATTGCCAATGACGCCAGAAGTATGAGTCATCAGGGGTACAATACATATTGAGACCGAGTAGGCAGTGAGTCGTCGGGAGAGGTATGAAGTAAAATAAGTAACCAATATCGTACAACTGTAATTTAGTTACTTGAAGAAAAAGCGGTAAGACAAGCGTTCATATACGAAAATAACTCTGTATATAAACATTTATAACTTGATCGATTGTCAACGTTATAGAACTACAAACTCTGATAGGTAGAAGAAAGAAGACTCGTTCCTCCAATAACTGTTCACCATCGAGAAAATAAATGCACTTACATCAATTTGGATATGGGATTGATGACTGGCTCACTGCTTCACCAATGTCGTCAACAATGGATTCTTCACTGGTGGTCTTTCATATTCAAGTCCGAGTGTAGAAGTCCTACAAATGGCCCTTCAGTACATGGACGGTAAACGTAATGTGCAACGAATGAACTCCTCCTGCACTCCATCTAATGCACCGAAAATACCCCATTCGACCTCCTCACATTAACAGTTCACATCAACGTGCTTTTCGAAATGATAATCTCATCCACCTTAATCGTTCAAACATACAGAGTTTGGCCCGCTCTATAACACCGTCTGTTTCCTCTTGTGGCTGGCACCAATAACCACCAACAATCTCCGTGAATTGATTTCACCCTCTCAAATTCACCTCACTGCTTCGCACTATGTCCAGTTTGGTTGTATATGACAAAGTAGTATTCTGTCAGGATAGTAAGGCGCGCCTCTTT
Source organism: Hymenolepis diminuta (assembly GCA_900708905.1). Taxonomy (NCBI): domain Eukaryota; kingdom Metazoa; phylum Platyhelminthes; class Cestoda; order Cyclophyllidea; family Hymenolepididae; genus Hymenolepis; species Hymenolepis diminuta. Next base: position 1,373,133 of record CAADRB010000037.1, on the reverse strand, counting down.
AAAGGTTAAATTGTTTGTTTTGTCCCACCTTATTTGCACATTTCACTCTGCAACTCGTAAATACACTCTTCGAAATAACATTCTTCTCTCATGAAATGGACCAAAATACGTGCGAGATTGGATGTCATGTACAGATGTGGTAGATGGAGGGAGTATAATTCAATTTGGAGGTCTTCAGCACTATAGAACTCTCATTAGAAATTTATCACTGCTTCTGTCAGTGGGAAAACGTTATTAGCATAATAATAGTAATAGACGGGGGGGAAATCGGTGACTTTATGACACACTCGCTGTCAACTAATCGCCGAAGTCACATTTCAAATTTTCAAATTCACCTGCGGATAACAAGATAGGGATTGCACAATTTAAAAGAAATTATCGTGATTTTAATTCAAATGATTCTGATGGTGTCAAATGGTTGCTATTTGTTTATTGGAAGGGATGAATAAGAAGATCGATATCGTGGCTCAACTTACCGATCAGTCAGGCAGTTGATGAAATTTGGGCATAAAGTTCCTAGTAGGAAATGTACGAATTAAAATTGGTTTCAATGGAAGAAAATTCTGAAGTACTAGTCTGTTATATGAAATGGAGTACTTTTGATCCTTTTATTCTCAACTATATAGCCAGCCTTCTCCGTCCAAAATTTGGATTCTCCAATGGTTTATGAAGATGCGATCTTCTAAAATAACACTTGAACTTTTCAACTTATTCGCTCATTCCATATTTATTCACCTTACGCCTTTGCAAAATAATTTGCAATTTAACTCAAATGACAATCAAAATGAAGACTGCGATCTAATATCTTGAAGATAACGGGTAATTTGAAATCACCGTTATCTAGGATGGTTAAAAATTTAGAACCGACGACGGGACCTGGAAATGCAAGATCAAAAATATTGGATCGAAAAGTTATTATCTCATGCGTTGATCCGTGCAAGAGTTTGGATAATGCACAATGAATGTTAAAGATTCAAATTTCTCATGTTTGATCCCGGTAAATAAATCACTAATTTGACATGAATGTGAGAATTCAGTGCGATGTCATTTTTGTACTGCTGGTCACTTGAAAAAAGGCAAAGCCATCAAATAAATGTTGAATTGCTCTAAACAGATTAAATTTGAATGCATTGAAACAAACTTAGTTCATTAAATTATTGGCGCCACTTAAAAGGTCAGTAACCAATGAAAGCAAGAAACAGGGCCAACCAATTACACCGAAGTGTAAATAATCAATAAATTAATTTGATTGCAGTTTCAAATAATTATTCAATCAAATTTTTAGCAATTTTACATATTGACCTATAGACCTCTGCTCTGCGCATACGGTTTTCGAATTGACAATTGGGAACTCTTTTCTTAATAAGAAATAAGGTTAATCCTACCTGACAACATCATTTGCTACCAGACATTGTCATTCACAAGATCAGTTTGACCTGACATTAAGCAACGTCATCGCCCATGAAGTCAGCTTGACCCAAAATCAGCTTCCTCTATCCTTCCTGATTCCTTCAAAATGACATCACCGCATACAAGGCTATACAGCTCTTTTCAGCTAAATCAACCTTAATAACCATCGGTACCCTCTCAGTGTTGACCATCTGGAAATATGAAACTCATGTCATGATGCGATCAGTCAATGGAAACTGTAAACCGAAAATGAATTTGAAGTTAACTCCCTTCAGTAGAGTGTTTTTTTGTTGAATTTGATTGTTAAGTAATGGTACGACCTACAGCAATTAATGCATCCTAGAAAACCGCCACAATATTACCACTTTCGGCAACTTATAGCTGTAGGTTTTCTGATCCAGCTGGAACAAGGTAGATGATATAGAAGTTTCAACTACAGTTTTTATTTAGAGAGTGCAATTGCTCATTTATAAATTTGAATATATGGGATTCCCTGGCTGTAGAAGTGAGGATTCATTCCGATGCATGATAATGGAAGAATAGCATTCAAAAAATCCTGAGGGACGAACTATCTTAACAGAATGTTTGATTTCGTTTCACACAGGTACAGTTTGCAGGTCAGTTTTAGCTCCCATGTGATCAAAAATTAATTTTGGAAGATCACATTAGTTAAATGAATGCACTCTGTGATAAAATTACGGATTTGAAAGAATAAACCTGGCAAATTTATTGAAGAGGGCGCACTTTTAAAATACCACATTCGAAGAATTGTTGTTTTTTTAAATGATGCATTTCATTTATTTTCATACACCCACTAATTTCTGCGATCATTGCTTAGAGAAAGAAGTAAACCAAATTTTGTAGACGAGGTTTTTTCTCCTTCGGAAGGCGATTATAACCTATAATTGCCCATCGCGTCTTTTTTCTGGTGACATTTCGCCCGAACCTACTTTTACGCAAAAATTACAAATAGGTGAAAATATAACTTACCAAGATATCTCCTTCATTGAATGTTAAATATAATCTTTCTCTCCATTATGACCATCAACAGAACGATTACTGGTTCAAGGGCTAAATAGCCCTATGAGATTTGATCACTATATCCAGTAAAATTATTGAAGTGTTGTGACCTTCGTTATCCGGATCAAACTGAAGGAGAAGAGGTAAGAAGAAGGGGAAGGCCTTTATTAGGGAACTGTAGTTATCAATTGGTAGAGGTGCACGGGCAACTAGAAATAAGATCAATGTGCTAGCAAAGTGTAGTGTCTTTGAAACAATCGAGAGGAGCATATATCATTGTAGACTAGGGACGAACTTATCAAATTAAGCTAACCCTAAGGCGGCAGTTAGAGCCGACCCAACGATTAACAACTTTCGATATCTGCTACATGAGCAAGTTAAGGTCTAATAGCAAAAGTGCGGTCTCGAATACTAAGTTAATAAACTTATTCACTTGACACAAGATCGATACTGAGGAATAAGCCCATGGCTAACCCTTAGTAATCCACTTAGAAGTCCATCTAGCTGCAGACAAATACAACCAGACTCTAGCAGAATCCTCTTGCAAAAACTCCCCCCGAAATTAGCTAGTCTCTGACCAAATTTGCAAGAACAAAGGAGGTAACGTGTGGAAAGAGTCCACTACAAAAATGCTTAATAATGGAGTACAGTTAGCGCTATACTGCACGGATATTGATCGCTGATTGGCTGGGAGGTCACTGGGAGTGCTCGATACGTGATTGGTAGCACGTAAGCACATTTCAGAATGTTCGTGAGCGAGTAAGATTCCTTTGGTCAGCCTTGGTAGAGTATCAAATCTTTGAACTTTTAATTGCAACAGACATCAATCATAACTGACTGCCCTTTTGATGGCTCTTAGGAAAAAGGGCATGCATCATGACAGATTCGAAAATGTAAGAAATAATAAGATAAAACAATTGGTTTAGTATATTAACGTATTAAAGAATAAAAGCTTTATTGATTTAATTATGGAAAAAATATACCGGGGATTTTGAGGTATATAAAATGTTTTCAAATAAAAAAACCAATTAATATCAGTGCTCATTTCCTTTGGCGTATGCCGTTAGTCGAAGTGATTAAGGAATATTCGATGGAATATACTTCGGTGGGATATAGATAGATGACTTTCAAAAGAATTAAGGATATGTATGGAGGCTGGACATCAACCGCTATATACTCAGGACTAATTGCGGTGTTTTTTGAATTCCCCTGTTAAATGAGAGTAGAGAAGCTGGTGAACGATTTCTACTGAATTCTACGCAGACAACTTCAAGAAAATTGGGAAACGCGATTAAGTACACCTCGCTTGGAATAGCCTCTCTATTTTGCACAAAGTTTACCCCATACTCAAGGGAAAATAAAGGGGCGTACTTTAGAAAAGTGAAATTGTTTTAATGAATTAAATAAAAACAAATGGACTTAAATAGAAGACAGCGGTTTCTTTAAAAGTCAATTTGCTTTTGGGAGACAACTTTGAGGTTCAACTAAACTTGATGGTTGAATCAAGTCTATTTGTTTACATAAACGGCAAGATTTGAATAACGTTGTGTCGAATCTTTAAACTGCTGTGAATAACTGTAATATCCGAAGGTCATATTCATTCTAAGAATGTGATTTGGTACCTTTCGTGCAGTAGCAGAGATAACTGTGCTGACGTGCAGACACCCTTTATGTGTACATTTAAAAATCTCTGCTCGGGTTCCCTCTTTCATGCATATAAATTTTTGTTGAACACTTTCAAAATTCTTCCAACCCTCTGATACTAGGCATTAGCAAGGCCCAACATCTACCAGTGACAGAATTAGGTTACAAATAAAGATTCAGAGGAAGCAGACATTTCTGCATTTTAATGAATGCTTGATAGAGTTGTAGTCTACAAGTTAGGATCAGCAGCGTATGATAAAGAAACTCTGCATAGCAATGGTCCTCTCAATCTTTTATTAACATCATCCAAAAACGGGAGAGGAAGAACACAAAGCAATTTTATAAAAAAAATGCAAAAGAGCATCCACCTCGTAGAGAGTAAACTGAACAGCGCATAAGAGAAATCTCTTTTGTAGCGATTTGATTACTACGAACTACAACTCGAACGAATGCGAATACGGTTAGCTTAAAGAAAATTCTCGTCGATTAAATATGTTAATGAAGAATTTACAGTCCAAGGCACCAATCTTCTAAGTTGTGCAACCGGATGTTGATTTTCCTATGATTGCTTTGTGGAGTAGAAATGAGAAGGAAATGGACGTTCTTAAGGAGTTTCCATAAAATCCCATTAATAAAAACGGAAGAGGAAATTAAACTTAAAATACGCAAAAGTAATGAGCGTACTTCGCAGACCTCTCACATCAATAAAGTGGAAGCTGAAAGCTTCGATTTCATTTTTCCAACTCTAATTCTTGATCTGGTTTATTAATAATTATGTTTTATAGTTAGGCATCCAAGTGGAAATGAACTGGAAAAATTTGAAATGTGACTTCGGCGATTAGTTGACAGCGAGTGTATCATAAAGTCACCGATTTCCCCCCGTCTATTACTATTATTATGCTAATAACGTTTTCCCACTGACAGAAGCAGTGATAAATTTCTAATGAGAGTTCTATAGTGCTGAAGACCTCCAAATTGAATTATACTCCCTCCATCTACCACATCTGTACATGACATCCAATCTCGCACGTATTTTGGTCCATTTCATGAGAGAAGAATGTTATTTCGAAGAGTGTATTTACGAGTTGCAGAGTGAAATGTGCAAATAAGGTGGGACAAAACAAACAATTTAACCTTTAAAGAGGCGCGCCTTACTATCCTGACAGAATACTACTTTGTCATATACAACCAAACTGGACATAGTGCGAAGCAGTGAGGTGAATTTGAGAGGGTGAAATCAATTCACGGAGATTGTTGGTGGTTATTGGTGCCAGCCACAAGAGGAAACAGACGGTGTTATAGAGCGGGCCAAACTCTGTATGTTTGAACGATTAAGGTGGATGAGATTATCATTTCGAAAAGCACGTTGATGTGAACTGTTAATGTGAGGAGGTCGAATGGGGTATTTTCGGTGCATTAGATGGAGTGCAGGAGGAGTTCATTCGTTGCACATTACGTTTACCGTCCATGTACTGAAGGGCCATTTGTAGGACTTCTACACTCGGACTTGAATATGAAAGACCACCAGTGAAGAATCCATTGTTGACGACATTGGTGAAGCAGTGAGCCAGTCATCAATCCCATATCCAAATTGATGTAAGTGCACTTATTTTCTCAATGGTGAACAGTTATTGGAGGAACGAGTCTTCTTTCTTCTGCTTGTCAGAGTCTGCGTAGCTTGTAGCTAATGGAAAGTGCGGATGGCAGCAAATCAAAAATTGACTTCCTGAAATACATTTAATTTTTTCCAAGAAATGGCTGGTAATGTCAACGAAGAATATCTTGGTGGAAATGCCTTTCAGTTGAATAAAATAGTACATAATTGTACGTTGATCATCCTTTTCAACGAACATTTAATCAACTGAAAGTTTAATTAATCACCCAACATGAAAAATTGATATTTCATATTAGCATTTCTCCCCAAATAAAATGGATCTACTTAAATAATCTTCATCTCTTACATTCCAAGTTCAAATGATACATTTGAAATTAAGATCGATTAGAAGTAATTCGCAAAAATCGATTTCTAATCAGTATTTGTCTTTTAAAAATAGCAACATAAAACTAACGAAAGAACTTACTTAAACCGACTAGCTTATTCTCCTCTTTCTTTAAGAGGTTCATGCTAGAATCCCTCTGACATTCCCGAAATAAATGCAAGTCTATGATACAACTGTACTGCTAGGTTTAAGCTTTTTTGTGTTGCAGAGAAAAAATCGACAATGCCTCCTTCTTTCCTTCTCCTTCGCTCATTAGCTGTGATGTCTTTCTGCTGACAGCTTCGTCCTAGCAAAGGAAATCCAGTGCAAATCAATTTCTGCACATGACAAAGTCTCAATGAAAAGGTAAAGCAGTAGCAGCGGGTTCTGCTGCAGACACTCTGCTTATCATCTAAACGTAAACGAACTTATCACATTCTGGCAGTTTTAAATATCAATAACCGGAATATTTGACATTCTATCACAAGAACAGAGGGATTTTACTCGTGGATACAGATGATGATTTCGGTTAGTTCAGGCCTACGACCATGTTCGGGGTATCTGGACCCACAGAAGGAATGACGTGGGAGATGATGGTGGATGCCCTTATTTACAAATAGGGGAAACCAGTTATAGGCAGTAAATGAAAGGAATTGCTTGGTTCAACTTAACCGATGAGGTTCAGTCTGTCCGATTAGACTTGAACAAGGAATACATCTATTACGATCTCATCGAAAATGAGTTTGAAGCAAATTTAGGAGAACAACTTGTAACTATGATATTACTGAATTATGGTCCATAGACTTTATTATGTAAAGATTTACTATGCATTTAACATGCATGATAATACTGTGACAGTTGAAGAGTAAAATCATTACTTGTAACGACGATTATCCAGTCGAGCGTTGGAAATCTGGGAAAAACACAAAATCAACACTCTAATATGGTGATTCATTGGCTCAATATTTGTGTTATTGCATCATCTTATTGACCCCTTTTCCACTTAATCGAGCAGGATAAATCACAGAATAAACAGCTCCCATCATAAAAGAATTAAATCTTTTGCTTAAAGAAAATGTCCTTCATTCGTTGTCTCATTGTCGAGTTGCACGAATAAGGTGGAAAGAGGGTAAAAGGAGGGCAAAAGGGCATATATAGATTAAAGAGAGCTATTTTAGACAATATTATATCCGCTTAGTAGGATCTGTCACTTTGAATTCATATGTATAGAGAGAGAGAGAGAGAGAGAGAGACAGTCATGAAAAGAAAAAGAAAATTTTGATACATATTTCCTAATTCGAGAAGCAGACAAAGGAAGAGAGACAGAGGAAGGTGAGATAGTGCAGAAGCAAAGTAAAGAAATCACAAAGAGCAGAAAAACTGGAGGACTGTGTCTGTTATCATTGTGTACAGCGACTGGGGCAGAAAAATAATGAAGAGGGCCAAATGGAAGAGTACAGACCACGGTAGGGAAAAAGTGGAAAATTGGAGAATTTCATGCAAGAATGCCCAGAAGCAGAAGAGTGAAAAAGGTGGCAAAAGGAACAGTGAACTGGGTAGCACTGTCCGAACTTTCATGGTCTAAAACTTGCCCACCTGTACCGCTCGCTGCAGCATAAGGGTTATTATCGCTGTTGTTATCTTTGTTCGGCTCCTCTTCTTTGTATCCTTCATTGTCATTACTGTCTTCGTCTTTTTCAAAGGCCTCAGACTGAAATTCCGGTTCTGTTGGATTTTGACTTTCAGATGCGCACATTTTGTTTTCGCATCTTTCGAATCCTTCAGGACAGGCGGAGCAACCGTTACCAACTTTGAAGGGATGGTCTGTCTCAGGATCGGCTCTTAAAGGTAAAAATATCGTAATTTAAACTCCACGTCAAATCTCTCATGTGAGCTTTCCGTTAGCCCTGATCGATTTCCTAATACAACTGTTAGATTTTACAATAAAAAGGTCCAGATAATAATTAGCTTTAGGATAAAAGTCACTTTTTGGGTTAGATTGAAGGTATCCTGGAGCGACTCTTACAAAAAAACTGGTATTCTTTCGTCTCTTGCTGACCAGAGTTGACCAGGACTATTTTCATCCGAACCAATGGATACTCATCGATGCACATTGATCTTGCGTCCTCTGACTCGGCAAGCGTGCGTGTGGAACAATGGTTCTCAAAATAACACAAATCAGAACCTCATCAAACTTTTCTTGGGATTTCATTTATGAAATTTCGAAGTACTTCAAGAGAGGGCTCTTGATGTGAGTCTTAGCATCCAGCGTATTTGATTATTAAGAAAGATTGTGCTTCTTTATTTGATGACCAGAAGATCTAGCGATGATGAATCATTCCTCTTATTGGAATATGTGTATGTGATTCAGACCGTACTATGCCGAGAATTACGTCAATGTGCGCGTATTTTGAAACATGTCCAAAATATTAACACCGCTTAACTTCAAGAACTGAAGTAATAAAATTTATAACAAAGTAGGTTCGTCAAAAATTGACTTTTACATCCCAACCGGTGAAAACGTTACAAAACAATGTGGATCCATGAGCACCAAGTTTCACCAAGAGTTGAAGTGACATAAATGAACAAACTATTCCTCAAAGATGCCATCATAAATCGAAGGTACTGCAATAATAGTAGAGTGTAAAAATATTACAAAAATTATTTTTGTTTAAATCTTGATTGTTTCGCTCTTTGAGGAAAAAATTCAATCAAAAATACCAATTAATAATGACAGTTTATATAAAATCAATATGTGTTAAAAATTTTATTTATCTGATAAAATTTAAAATTTTGACTTCGAAAATGATTGACAATAAAAGGGAAAGTCGCAATCCATACTGTATTTTAAAATAAAGATTAATTTAAAATTAAAATTAATAAACTAAATTTTCTTACCTTGAGCTGTAGATACAAACCATTGTCGTTCTGTTTCCACAGTTATTCAAAGAACAGCCGATGTGCGACACTTTTGACCACACTATCTGTAAGGATGACAAAGAATGATTTAATTAAAATCAAATCTCTTCCAATAAAAAGTTGTTACATTTTGTACTAAGACGCCAAGTATGTCTTTTGTTTGACCACGCTGTTATAGGTGAAACAGCCAACAATGTCACTTCCCAACCCAGTGCTTTTACTCTACCGACTGGATCAGTGATCCTCAGGTGCAGCGATTAACAAGTAATCGGCTTCGAGTTGCTTTTAGTTTTTAAATTGACAAGGGTGTTTGAAACGCCACGTATCAGAATGTCAACTCCAGCCTTGAGATTAAATTTTATGCAAGTTTATTCAAAAGATATTTCGAAAAAGCAGCAGCTTATATTCGTTTGAGCTGAGGAGAGAAGGAATAAAAATCCCGATTCCTACTGATCATATCTCCCTGTTCTTTTACTAAACTGATCACCCTCAGCTTTACCTCTGCATTCGTCCATCCGATTAGTATAATGAATACTGTCTTTATTAATACTTAATTATATTAATATAGCATTCAGTAGGATTTAGTAGCCGAGGCCCTCATTTGGGTCCATTGCTTTACATTTCATTCCTAGCTATAAAAAGATTCAACTGAGTCCAACGGAAATTAGCTACCTTTCATAATCGATTGGTTAAAAAGCCCCGAATAACCTTGACAGATTCTTATTAAGTACTCTTATTCAACCAAATCGAATAAGGTACAGTGAACTAGATCCGATCTAATTCCAAATTCCTAAATATATTCTACGCAATACCACTCTATCCTTTGATTGAAAATATTACTGCTCCTCGAGTTTAGAGTTCTCTCCACGAAACATATAATAATAATAATGAAAATATATTATTATAACTTACCCCAAGGCCAGAAATATCTGAATATTTCATCGTGGCAAAGAAAACAGAATCGAGCAAAAATAAAGTCCAGTTAGGGAGAATGGAAAGGAGGCAAAAAATTCTTCCCTTTGCTAAAAGGTTGTGATTTTTTGCTTTGTCATAATAAATAAGCAGACATAAATGCTAATGCAGCATTTCGAATAATGTCGGGGTTTAGCAAAGCCATCTTCGTTTTATCTCATTTCAAATATAATTTCTCTTAGCGTATTCTTCTATTCTTATGATTAAAACAAACCCAGTTGCACTCGCTACCTCACCAAAATCTTTGGAATGCTGCCTGGCCTTTCTTGCGGATTTCGTAGTTTTAGTGCCCGATTGATGGCATGTCCCTGCATGAATCAGGCTTCATTAGTCATCTCGTCTGTGTTCAAAGGTTGCTTTTTAAAAGGTAGTCACATTTATGTTTGCCCTATCCATAAAAACCCTGACAATTATTTGCTGATTACTAACAGATTATCCGAGCACCAAAAGAGTTTTAGTCGGATAGTGTATGCAAACTAGCTCAAATTTCATTACCATAGTCATCGTTACAAAGATACTAAATGTGATCGATGAACCATCTAATTTAAACAACTGGCCGAAAGGCTTGGAATACAAGAGAATCACAAAACCGTCAGGAAGGGAGTAGAACTCCAGATGTAGTAATAAGATTTAATCCCGGAATACTTAAGATCAGATATACAGTTAAACAGTTGGAGTGAAAATCAGATTAATTTTAAATTAACGAAACAGATCGCTGGCCATTCAAGTTGCAGACCGCTGGTCACCATAAGATGTTGTGAATATAGTTTCATTCAGGGAATAGGGAGCAATTGCTACTTCTTAAGCATGAGAGCCTTACAGCACGAAGTAGTAGACTATGATATGATATTAATAATATAAAATACAATAAATTACCCGCCCTTTGATACCGATATAATTCTAAGGTTTCATTTGGGGAACAAGAGGATGTTAGCTCTTGCAGATTTCCGAAGTTATCTAATATCTACTCTCACACTAAGTAACCTCAGCTTCCAGATTACCGGATAATCGCCTTTTCTCTCTTCTTTTCTTGTAAAATATTCTGCCATCTACTCCAGTTGCATCGTTTTTCTGTACAAACAGTTGAAAGGCCATCTTCTGAGCCAGAGTCACTCCTTATCTCATTTAAAAGTCTGATTTGAGCTTTTTCGACTGTTCCAACTGGAGGAGACAAGATAAGATAGCATTTATAGAGATACCGACTGTTTTAAATATCTCTCCTACGGTTCATATTAACGACCTACTCAAGGGCGTAGAAATAAGTATCACTTCTGAAGCGTAAAAGACCTCTTTAAATTAGCGATTTATTTGGCTGAATGTAAAGATCCTTCACAGTAAAAAAATAACTGAAGTACCAGACGAACCACAAGGATTAGTTTATTATTAATTAATGAATACAAGACAATAAACTGGGTGGACAAAGAAAAGCAATTGAAAACAAAACTCCAAAATAAAAGTGAGTGTATATATTGCGTAATCAAATCATGAAATACTATTCCCGCCAACCTTTTTCTTCTTCACTCGCCTGATTTGTTTATCTTGAAAGAAAGGTTGATTTTCACAAATTTTTAACAGATTTTCAATATTTATTTACGAACAAGGAGTCCGAAACTTTTGTTAAACAACGCGATTCAGTCTCCCACATGGATAGAAGAATGCCAAATGCATCTTGATTCTCAGCGGATTTTATTTCATCTGCTTTCTAAATATTTATTTATGTGTCACCAATAGCAAGTTTATCTATCTCCAAACCAAATATGATATATCTTAGTTAGGTAAACAATTCCTTTACTTAACATTTCTCATAGTAGGTTCAAATCTAACAGAATAAAAATTATAATTTTAAATATTACTGCAAAATGTTTTACTCTTAAACTTTTTAAACATGTCATCTCCAGCGCTCAAAATCGAAGTTTTTTTTCCATAATTGACATTTAAAATCCGCACAAATTTGAAAATCGATACATAAATTTTAATAATTATTTTATTGGCTGATTTAAATCAGTTTACTATTTAACGGGGATAATCAATAATAATTTTGAAAGAACTATTACCTGCCACCAAGAATTGCAAGGTGCGGAGGGACATCCACCTTCTATTCTGTAATTGGAGCGTTCAGAACCCCATTGATCGATAATTGACGTTTGAATGTCCTCTGGATATCCATCTCGCACTGGTGTAGGATAAGGAACTGATCCCACATTAACACCCAATTTGCTCAATTGTGGCATACTAAGAAGCTCTTCCCTTGATGCCGGACATTTTTTCACTACATTTGCTGCGATCTTCTCCAAATTATTGCTCCAGGTCTAAAGTCAAATCGATAATTATTTTAAATTTTCAATTAATATGTTTTGAGTTAATGATCAACAAAACATACTTCCACACTGGTGTATTGCTCTCATGCTATTCTTCAGTAGTAACCGGCACTGAATTTATGTATTTTTTTGAACTAAGGGATATCGACCCATAAATCAATATATTATTTAATTCAATGCCAATCGATAAAAATTGAACGCATGTCAAATAGTTCCCAAATATCCTCTATATCTATTATTTTATAATAATAATTACTATTACATTTCTGTTTAATATTGGGGTTTAGAATTGAGATCTATAAAATTGATTCCGGTATCGATAGCTACGTTACAATTTGATCGTAGCTTTCACAATTATGAAACACTTCTGTGGTTTCCCTGTTTAAATTTCATTGTTTTGATATTTCCAATATAGTATTTACTATCTTTGAAAGCTTTTACTTAATTTTGTTATATTAAGGTGAAAGCTAACAAATGCAAAGCACAAAAAAAATCAATGTGGGTGGCGAATTTGAAAAATTACTTGATCTACTGCTTGAAATAAACGTGATTAAAATTTATTTTTATCAATTGTAAAGCCAACACTAAAGATAGGAATTAAGTATGAGCACCGTCAGAGAGTAATTTCAAATTTATAAAATTATATATTACCACTTTAATCATATCTGCTGCGGAATTCAATAGGCCTCTATATTGTTGGTGCCTGGTTATGATCCGTAGAGTGTCTGGCTTTTCTGCTTGCGACTCAGGTCGGACACATCCAGTCAACAGAGCAAACAATATTCCAAGGACTACTATAAAATTTTGGCCCCCTTGTAGTCTTCCCATTATTGCGTCTAAATGGAATATAACATTAATTACTAGAGAAAGACTTCTCATTGGATTAAGAATTACAAGTTTAAATTTAGGAATATTATAACTGTACACGAGAAAATGCTGGACTAAAATAAAGCACTCACCAAATGTGGAGAAAGAAAAAGTAAACAAAATGTCCCGAGTAGACTTTTATTTCGGCCAATCTAACAAGTATCCCTATTGGTCAATTCGATCGTCGTCACCATCCAATCCAGTGCCAGTTTAAATCCTATTGGATAGATTAACTGCATGAACTGAACAAGACGGTGTAAAGACGGAGGCCTAAAAATAATGCAGTATTTTACATAATATTCATTAATGTGAATTTTACAACTAAGTCAAAAGATGACCGCTAAATTTCGGTATGAATTTACCAGATTACAAAATTTTTAAAGAGGAAATTTGCCTCAAAAATTAAAATTCAAATGCTTTCGTCATTATTAATTTTAATTTCTTGAAAATTTAACTTGACGGAAATCATTCTGTTGATGAACTTATCCATATTTCGGACAATATTTCTCATTAAAAATTAGGTAATATTTAATAAAATTATTAAATTTTATTCTTGACTCCATCCAAAATTATTTCAGTAAATTGAAAATCTGTCATTGTATACTCGCTTGGGTGAAAAACTGGAAATGTTATTTTTTTAAAGTGAAAATGAATGTAAACTTCAACATTTTTGCTATTTAATTAGGGATCACTGCTCAGGAGCCCGATTTGCATTTTATGAGAATATTTGGCAATATAATTTACAGTGAAAATTATTTTGCAAAGATGGAGGCACTTTAATGAAGATTTGCATGTAATCTCATTTTCATAAGCACATATTTTTTTAAAAAAGTTCTTATTTACTGCTCTAAGAAAAGCTTATACCTGTACGTTACAAGGTTTGAACAGTACAACTACATTAGACCGATTCATAGCGAGACATTTTGCCGCCTTTAGGTGCCTCAAGACTGGGAGGAGGCTGAAGGATGAATCCCTCTTCTCCGAAATATTTATCTTACGTCATCCCTAATCATCACCAAATTTGATTATCTTGTCCTTATAGTAATGTCTGTAAACTTTTAACCCTTCCTGACTCAAGCACTCCATAGACAAACATCGTGTGTCCTCATCTGGCCTATTTCTCATCGATCGGAAAAGGTAAGCATATCTCGGACGATAGTAGCAGACACCGTTTAGTCGGCTTTGTTATTAGCCAGTCCTGTCTGCACTGGCCCTTCCTTTCCCTACAATTGTCTCGACCAATTAAAGCACGCATACAATTATATCCTTATGCGTGTTCTCACCCAAAGTGTCGATTATAAATAGCCTTCTATTAGACACATAAGAGACCCTAGCTCGTCCAACTCATCTCCCGTTGCTCAGTCCTCCTCCAATTCTCTATTTCTCCCTTGAGACTCTGCACTGAGCTTTGTTCAATGCAACCTGGTCAACGCAATCCTTGGTGTTCTTTTTCTTTCATTTACTGTCAACAATCTACTGCTACATACCTCTAGGGCTAAGGATTAAACCTTAACCCTTAAACCCCTATCTTCATTGTTGCAAAGCATCTAGCTAGTATATTTTTAGCCTAAATTTGAGTTCAGTTAAACTGTCTCTAAGATAAAACTTTCTGATTTTTCCTCTCTATTAATAGATTTGGCCATTTCGTTCGTTGATGAAAAAATGGCTTTTTTTCTTGGTGCATGTGACACTCATGAACCTTTCAAATTAACCATCACAAAATTTCCTCTTGATACTTCCGTTTGGCATATGCAATCAGTTGTAAAAGCAACCCCTGGATATAGGGGAAAATAGAACGAGGTATATCGGGTCAACATCAACGACCACTCAATATGTATGGGGAGTTTGAAATGACTATGCTTTTGTGCCGCCTTATTGCTTGCTCCACTCAAAATTTCATTAAAACTGTAGTTGGCTTACCAAATAGGTATAATCTGCCGTTTTAGACCCGAATATTCGAAAGTTATAGTTTGCATGTTTGAATTGCCTCCTACTCAGTTAAGTGAAGCAAAATTCTAAGTTAGCAGTTGAGAACATTAAGTAAACTCCGCCACTTGTTTACTCATCTTGTATTTTCAGTTTTTGTCTACACAAATAACTATCTTCATTCAATTAAATGGCTTATACCCCTGTTTTGTAACCCTATCTTTGCAAAACGGGAATATTAACTTGCATTAGAAAACCTAAAAACAAGCACGTTGTTAATGATCCTCGCTGAAGGGATCCGATTGTCGGCTTTATGGTAAAGATGTTGTTATTTTTTCGTCAATTGCAAGAACTTTCGCATGTTCTAAGCATGGGAGAGCATCAGGACTAAGAGAGTAACGAACGAGTCCATTATAAAGATATTTCATTATGATCTGACCTGAGTGAAAGTAATCGAAAAATATACCTATGCACACATTTCGTAAGTTCCTATTTAATCATTGCGGGGACTTTTGATACAAAGGGGGAGCAGTTGCAGAGTAGGATAAGACTGTTGATTTAAAGAAGAGTAGTATAGAGGAACAGGGAGAGAGAACTACAGATTAGAAGTAAGGTAAGGTTGAAGAAAGAGAATCCGGCAGAAAGAGCTACAGGCTACAAGACGGCCTGGCTGTTAGAATTTATCAGAAAAATTTGTAAAGAAAATGCAGTAGGGAATCTGGTTGAAAATTAATTATTGCCATTTGTGACTAAGAAATTATATAAAAGATGTATTTTGTTTAATATCAGCTCGAGTTGTCCTACGAGTTTAATTGATATGACGGGATATGCAGAGCGATAAAGATCCTGCTGGTTGGTTGCGGTATCGGGAATTGACAAGTTGTCTAAAAGCATGAAATTAGACACCACAGAAATGGCCAGTCCTCTCATAACTCTTGAAAGTTTATTTGGATGCATAAGCTTCATTCCTAACCTCTACAAATGACTCATTTGTTCCCTAAGTGGGGCTTGGCCACGTAACTTCTCCACTTTATATCAGTTATCATCGAAAGTATTTCACCGCAAATTTTGTCAAACTTTGGTTTTTATATTCAATAACCAGCTCCAGGATTTTTCCCTTTCGAATTGACTGTTTCTGTCAGTCTTTTATTTTGCATGAACAGGTGATAACGCCGCAAAGGACGATGTGCTAACATTATCTCCAATTGCGCCTTCTGTCCAGATGTCTTTCCACCTCCCAACGATTCATTCCTCGTGCTGACGTCATTCACTGACCAATATGAGGACGTGGATAAAATGCACAGTGGAATGGTTACTTTTATTGTTCATTGCAGTGCATGATACCTTTTGACCTTTAATCATGGAAAAGGATCCGAATTAGGCGAAGAGCAAACAAGTTCAAGAAAGTATGAGGAGGTCAATAAGAAGTAGGTTGCGCAGTCAAGGCTATCAAAATTGTTGCTTTATTTGAATTATAAAAGCTATGAGTTGTTCACCATTAAAATCAGTGTTCAAATTGAAGGTTTATAGGGGACATTACATCCACCATATTCAGAGCTTCTCAACTCATTGATTTAAACCCGAATCAATTGCAAAAAGTAGGTATTAAAGGGGCTGAGCTTTTCAATTACCGTTTTAAATAATAATTTACATGTGAAAACAACTCTAAAGCAAAAAAACTCTTCCACCGGAGCTGTGCATTTCGTCGATTAGCTTTTCAGAGAATTTCTCGTTTTTTAAACAATGCGCTTGCTCACTTTTAATATTTATAAAGGCTGTTTTATATCAAGTGAGATCAATCACGTGGTGAGATATTTGTGAGTTTAAGAGAACGGAGCATAACAGGAGAGAGCCCCTATTTCATATAATAATTTCACTTTCTTTCAACATATCAATAAACCGGATGGCGCAGTTTCGAATTTCATAGTTTTTGCTGTCTTCTTCAAGTGGATAAAATGCGTCCTATCCGTTGATATACCATCTTTGGGTTTGTGGTGATGTCTTCTCATCTCCCGCTCATCTGCTATGACACAACTGATTACCATTTCAGTCGCTCCAGGTGCTCAGTAGTGCAGGGGTTTGATTTTTGTGAGGGATTTAGCATATAACATTTGCTTTTTACGTCTCAACCCAACTCTTCCTCTGTGGAACTTAAGACTTTTGTCCGCGTTATATTCTCACAGACTGAACTCGACTATTTACATTATTCATTCTGTGGAGACCTTGTGCGATTAAATGATCAAGTGGCTTCAGGTCTTAACTTTTTTATTATTTATTAATAATCGAGGCACACTATTTCAAAAAGAAATAGAGGATCATATAAATGGCCATGAATATTAAATTTTTTAAGCATTAGAGATGATTTAGTGAAATCATTCTAACAAAGCATAAAACTCCTATTCTATTCATTTCCTTTTCTCGAGCTTTTAAGCGTAATATGAGACGATTCTTCCATTAGAGCGAATTCTGAAAGATTACATCAAAACATAGTAAATATTAAAAAGTTAACATGCGCAGCTGCGTCGCCAGTGATATGACGGTACGCTACCACTTATAAAATCTAGACTACTTTTAACTCAGCGAAGACGTCTCCTCGTCGTCAACTTTTACATAAATCCTTGAGCATGGGATATAAGGTAGGATATTAGAGAGCCAGCAATATGGTATTGAAAAACCTCATATCAAGAGCAATCAGAAAACTCAGTGTCCGAGTAACGAACTTCGTTCTATGATTCAATAAAAAATTTTTCCAGGACTTCAAAAGTTTTTGATTTTCTATCCATTGTGAAGTGAAGTCTAGTGACTCTACGCATTCCATCTTCTAACATTTTATGTCGCATAGAAGACAAGGCTAAGACAGGTGACAGCTTATCCTTCATAGTTGAAAACAGGGGAGAATCCGCCTTCTCATTGGTTGACTAGGAGCTTATGGTAGACTAATATTATATTGCCAATTCATAAATATTGAACAAGAGGAAATGAGATGCGCCTCTAAACATCATATTCATTCAAACAAACCAAAGCGAAATGCAACATCATCCGAGAAATGTGACCTTGAAACCTAAATTTACTCATTGGAAATAAATGAAATAAAGTAATACCAAATAAAAGTTTCATTTATCGTCGCAGCCGATGCCAATTTTCATCAGAATTTTTCGCTGTTTTTCTTTACATATAAATATATATATTAACATATTAACAATTTATTATTTGTTATTCAATAAGGAGGATATTTTAGGGAATAAAAACGTGGAATTTGCCCAAAATTTCGCGTGAAATATAATATTATCATTTCATTTATAACTGAATATAATTATGTCGATTGCGATTGATGAAACTTAGGTTTTTCGGGTCAAGCTTCTGTCTAGAAATTGTGTCCATTTTGTGTACTCAAGGCCTCCTTGAATTCGCCGTCATAAATTTTGTACGACAATTCCTGATGGTCTTTGCTTCTTATGTAATTAACCATCTAAATACTCATTTCTAGGCCCCCAGAACACACCAATAAATAACTCTGAAAATTTTCGACTGATTTCAAATTATATGACATTCAAAACAATGGAAGAATGCTGGATTACCTTCAGAAGCTAAATTCTCAAACACCACAGGCCAATTTCTTCGAAATCTTGGACTTCAAAGTCTGTGTATCTCGTTACTTAATTTTCATACTTTCGCAAAGGGTTTAATTAATAAAGAGACCAATCAATCATTTGATAGATAATATTTATTTCTTCTTTTCCCATTTCCCGACTTGAGGTTGAGTGTCAGGCACATTTTCCCTTCCAAAATCGGAACTCCTTCGCGTAAACCAAGTACTTTTTTTCACTAATGTTTAATGTCAGGCAGCCTAATTCTCCTCCTAGATACATTTTTCATTTATATTATATTTTTATTTATTCTTATTTACATTTAACTTCAGCTTCGTGTTTGGAGGGTTCGCACCGACAAATTTTAATGTGAAAAGTCAGTCAGTTTGAAGTGAAATAACCTTCAATACTTTGAAGAGAACAACATGTTTGCTAATAGGGCGATATTTGAATAGCGCTAAAAGAAATGCCAATTTCCGTCCTTTTCACCGCCCCATTCAATGGGACTTTTCAGTATTATAGGAATTTATCTTATCTTTATCATTTGACCGAGATTCAATGCAGTAATGTGTCGGGAGTGAACGTTTTTCAACTTAATGATCTGACGATACTACTTTAATCATAATTTATTACCTATTCTTAATCCCTATTAAATTATGGATTTTTTGAGGGTTATTATTCAAAAGAACTCTCTTGGGAAAACATTAAGACGTAAACAGTGAAATTGTGTTTTAAAAATTTTGTCCATTTTAACAATAAGGGTACTGCTTCAAATTAGGTCACTTCCCTGATTCATGGTATGTAAGTACATTAAGATGGTAAAGTAAAATGCATAATTTTCGACTTTTGCAGATATTTCCCTCCGAAATTCATACATCTTAAGGTCAAGTCGATCTTATTATAATGTCATTTCACGTTGATTGGTTTATGAAAATGGGGAGATAAATGCTTTTGCTAGTCTCATCTATCTGCCATTTAACTTGGTCACCTGGTCAACAAGCTGGGAATATCACAAACCTAAACTCACCTCGAAATTTGGGGATCAAATAATGAAAGTGAAGTGAATTGCACCCCATCGTGAGAAGGTGGACAACTCAATGCTTCTAGAAATCTGATAAGGTTTTCTGTATATTTTAAACCCCGTTGCATCCCTTACTGGATAATTTTGTCATACCTCCGTATTAAAATCTGGAAAGGGATTTCCCATTGACATGGGTACTAAAATAATAATATTAATGATATAAAAGAATCGAGGGTGTTTGGCCAATCACTTAATAAATTCAGCTGAACAAATCTTGATATTCGAACAAATGGGCATTTACGGCGAACCTATCCCTTTCAAGAAAGTGATCAACTCAAGTTTAAATAAAGTAATTTTCCAACCTTATCTCCTACTTGTACTCGATCCTGGCTCCTCCCCTGTTTCATACCAAATTGGACTTCTCTGTTTGAATTCTTTCAATGGAGAATAATTATATTAATTAAATTAGGAGATTTCAGTTACCAACAAGAGGAGGACCATGTTGATTTAAGATAATCAGGTTTGACTATTTGTAAATCAGCTTGGAAGGACGTCGTTTAGTGTCCAACTTTGACACGCTGCACATAGAAGCTGAAAGAGAAGACACAGGCGGATCGATCGTCATACACCCAATATGATCCTCCAACTGGTAAACACCTCCGTCTGGTAAATGAATGCTACGGAAAAGATTGCTGTGAAATCATATGAAATCACGTCATATGGAATATATGACAATAAACCAGGGAAGTCCCATCGGACCTTAAATTACGAAATCAGATGATCTGATGATTTTGGAGCTCAAAAGAAATTTGGTTTTCCTGATTCTCTCAACAACAAACTCCTCTTCTCCCACTTCATTAAATATTTATTCATAATTAAATGTTGTAAAACTGTTTTTGTTTTGTCGCTTTTGTTTCTGATTAATATTAGAATCATCTTCATTTCTTGATATTTAAAGCTCTTATTTGTAGATTGCTGTACTGATTTCATTTGATTTATTCATTTACGACGGTTCACCCTTTCTATTTTTGCAGTTAGAATGTACTTCGCTACGTTTTGAATATGGGAAAATAACAATGTTCACATACATCATATCAAACCCCATATTCGTATGTGACTTCAAAATGCACGTGGAAGTATTACTTATAAAGTAGCCACTAAATTCGGTTTATCAAATATCTACATATTTTGATTTCGTTGGGGCTTCTTCCCACTATTTTATTGGAGCAATAAGGGTATGGTGGAACACTTAATAGAATAAACCAATAGAGTTGAATTGGGATACATTCAATTACGATAAATGACTGTTGAATATAAGCTACCAAATAAGTTGCTACTGATGAATTGGAAGTAGCTCAAGTTCTCTATCCACTACATTTGACTATAAAGGAGAAGAGATCTAATCTGTAAGACAAAATTCCTACTACTTGCACTTATAACGTTGGAAATCGACTTTCGTTGATCCTTTGACTTTCAAGAAAATTAATTCCAAACATTTGTCCCCTCTTAGTAACTCCAACTAAGCCTTATTTCATAAGATTTTATAACCATCATTTGAGAACCACTTATATTTAACCAATTAATGGACTAACCACATAGTTATCAATCCTAGGTTTTGAGTTAGGTTTTTCATTGTGATCATTCAGCTTTCGCTCCATATTACAGGATTAGGTTTATGATTTTCTGTAAATTCCCCCCACCACTGGATTTGCTATCACTATTGCCCACGGTAAGACAAAGCAACTCGCATTTTTCATTTTTTAAATTGGAAAAGTATTTGAACTCAGGGAACGGCAAATCGGTCCCGCTATCGGTAAATGATAGGGAAGGCAGAAAAATGGAGAACATTCTTATCTCGTTTTTTACCTAATGGGTACATTTTACTATTAAATATGTTTAATTAATTGAGAATTACTCTGCACAGCCCCAGAAGACCACAGAGAGATTTATAAACATGTTCACAGTCTAAATGTCTTTCGTTTCAATGTCAAATTTTGCAGGATTTGTCACATAGTTTCCAAGTGTACTCGTGTTCACGATGTCCAGAACTTAGTGTCCAAGAGATAAACGTGGATGGCTGGTTGATAGCTTCAATGCATTTTCTTCTAGACTCGGCAGATTACTTACCTATTACATTCTTTGCCTTTTGTTACAGACTCATTTGCATAAATAATGAATTCAGTTAGATACTGCATCATCCACGGTCCAGTGATAATCAATTCATCATTGCCTTCTCATCGGTGAGGTCTCGATGAAAGTAGGCTTCCTATAAATTATTTAATTTTCCTGTGGAGTACTTATTTTTCCTTGTGTCCTTGACTTTATTCAATTTGCAGTTACCGTCAAATTTATCTTAGTATTGTACTAATAAATGTATTCAAACAAAAATTTTCTATATCATGCTTCCAACATTTGTTCTCATATCCCAACGAATATATTCAATGGGCCTTTATCTACTGTATACTTCATTAAAATATACGAAAAATAACATAGAGTAGGAAGCGTGAAATAATTAAAGGATAACTTATAGATAAGATGATAAATTTTGAAGGATTCTTCAGGTTATGGAGGACAGAAATGGAGATCAAGAAGCATCAAAATGTTCAAGCATTCGAGGAATCGACCATTTTACCACAATGGCCACAAACTTCTCGACAGCCTGTGGGACCCGGACAGGAGTTAGCTTCCTCACTGGTCCACGCTCTGTGTCCATGTTAGTCCTCGTGTTGGCTTGCCTACTCCCCGACCGACGTGACAAGGTTACTAGTTTGGTCTACTTTCATTTTTCAGTAGCAACGTGCATGCTGGCCTACAATAGTTTCGGTTGATGATATTGATTAGCAACAACTTATCTAATAAAGAATAAAACATGTATTTAGATTAGCATTATCGATTAAATAACATACTCACTTTTGTAAAAAATTTAAATTATTAGAAAATTACCTCCATCATTTCGTTGTTTTGTTTGGTTGAAAAATTATTTCTCTAACATCTGAATGCCTCTTGTTGTTTATTTTAGTAATAATAAAAGTTCATGCGCCTCAAAGAACATAGAATACATCTATTTTTGGTTCAATTCTCTTTTTCCCCACCAAATAAAAGATGTCCGATTTCATTTCTAACTGACCCACCTTCAGCCACACATACATGCGCGCACGCCCATGTGGTTCATAGTGTATCTACTTCCGAACCCCCAATATACAGACCAACAGTAAATAAATCACCTGGATTATTTACCTATTATTGTTATTGTTAATTCCCATGACGACGCAAATATCCTTTATAAGTTTTAATCGTGGGAAAGTAATATGATAAGGAGAACAGTAAACTGAATTGAGGTGCCCATTATCATTAAAAGAAATATAATTCACTTCCTAGTATCCTTATTTAATTATCTAACCTTCACATTCACGGGGAAGCTTATGTCCAGAGCCTGTGGATGGTTGATTTAATTCTGTTGTTAGATATTTTTCACAGACCAAAGCTCACTAGGGTTCACCCTATTTAAACTTTAAACAAATAAAAATTTTACACTTTTTTATTTACCTTCTGACATTTCAATTAACTCATCAACCCGTAGAAATGATCTTAAGTGCATGTTATTGTTTCAATAAATTGGGTTAGAGAATTGGGGAAATTTTTATTCCGTTTTCTATTAAATATTTAATGGAATTTGAAAAGCCGATTAAAATTTGTTATTTTGTCACAGCAAGATCTCAAAAAAAACAACCTTTTATCTAGACATTGCTGAATGAGCCGAACGCGATGATGCAACATACAATGCTAATTATTCTTTTCAGAATTCGAGTAACTCTCCCGAAAATTTTACCAATCAGAGTACACGATATGGAATATGTTTAGAAACACATCTGGAGACAACGAAATCGATAGCAGCTAATCTTCAAGTAGAGGTCCCTGATTGTACATAAGTGGCAGCAGTTCATGACTACAGTCCTTATGAATCTGATCCTTTTAGCTAGCACCTATAAATTTATGCAAGAAATCCGAATTATCCCGGTAATTATGTGGGGATAATTATAATCCCTATAAGCTTATAACGGAATGGCTTATATTGCATCACCCCTCCTAACAACACAGAGAATTTAGATTCAGGTTTAAATTCCATGGCTTTTAACTTTGTTTGTTTAATGTCCCTGGGAAAAGCGCGGAAAAAATTCAAAAGCCTAATTCGTTCATTTGGCAAGATCTCAAAAAGAAAGAATTTCACAATAAGGATCCTACATTGAAGATCGAGAAATCAGCCTCTCCAATTCCTCTTCATCTCAACATTAATCTTAAATTTTTTACTAATATAACGTGATATTACCTATGTAAGCAGTATATTCAGAAAAAATTACGAAAATAAATAAGAGTGGATGTATGTTTATTTTCTCTCTCTCACTTTTTTGATAAATATTAAGTAATGATCAACAAAGCGAGACTTCAAAAACCTGCCTCCACTTATTACGACGCAATGTGGGACGTGGAAGGTATCTAAACATAAAGTCGAAAATTCAACTTAATTTCACACTTTGCACTTATTCAAGTGGGTATTCGTACTATAATTGATAAGTCTTCTCTTTCGAAAACGCAGTGATTGCTGCTGAATGTTGCAGTGGTACCAATTGAAATACTAAGATGTGAATGAGATGACTACTTATTGATGTAAGTAGAAAATGGATTATAATAGAATGTGATTTGCATGATACAAAATATGCTTATCTTCTTCAAGAACAAAAAAGGGAAGAGTGAACGATATTTTACCTTTAAAATTCGAACAAGGTGCTACATATAAAAAATTTTATTTACCCAAAAATAATTCTTATGTCTAGGACTCTTTATTTTTCATCTTTAAATTTCTGCCTCTTATAATTCCCATTTATTCGAACCAATTTATTTACATTACGGTTATAAATGGCGAATAATAAAAATCTATCTATCGAAATGAAAACGTGCATCTTATTTTGATATGGTGGTTTGAATCGTTTTTTTTTACCATGTTGTCGGGTGGTATTTGTAATTAGTGCAATGTCTTGGGGAATCAAAGAGTCGGTTAAGGTATCGTACAGAGAAGAATATATTATATCAGTAAAATGCTAGTATTAATATCCACACATTTAAGCCTAAAAGGAATGTTATTTTCAGAATATACTATACTATTTTAGACAGTTATAGACTCGAGACACAAACGACAAGGATGAAATGCACGTTTTTCATGATGTAATAAGGTACTAAGAAGAAAGTGGTCTATTGTGGTGACAATTATAAACTTGACTTTTTTGTTGCTATACGAATTTCGTTACCACTGATGTGTTCTTGTAGATATAAATTGTTTTCTTAAAACCAATCGGCTTCCAACAGAATAACAAACATCATGGTACTTCACTAATTACACATTGTTACTATCTTTATAATATGTAGAGAAAGCATTTAAAATCATATACAAATATATTATTTTAAAAAATTTAATTTTTCACATTTTTAAGTCAATTTAAGGGGTCTTTGTCTATCTAATGTAAAAATTCATCAATAAACAATAATAATTAGGTGTTAAATATTGTAATTTAACTATAAATAAAGTTTGTTTGAGATGAAATTCTTACAGAAGGCCTGTAAATATAAGAATACAGTAAATGTTGTTTTAAATATATATCTATCAAATGACGTCCTTCAAAAGTTCAATCCCACTTTTGTCGTTAACATTCTTGGGGTAAAGTGCAGGGGGGTTCGATAAATTATATTCATTTACGAATTGATAGGTTCGTCACTTTTCCATTCCTTGTTAATTTTAAGCTCTTCCTTGTTTAAAATCTTTTATAGACTTGCCATGAATTCCCTCGTATGGCAAAATCCTTCCTTTTCTAAACTTTACGATGACATCTGGCGAAGAAGTAACATTCGCAATTCTTATGTTTGGGCAGTTATCAATCTGATTGCAGCGTTGTGGTTGGCTGCCTTCTTGTAAGTCGTCTATGTTTGTCTCATCTCTTTAGAAATCCTAAATATCTCTACCTCAACTACTCTCGTGTAAGCCTTGCTTTCATTACATTACAAGTTGCAAGTAAGTCCCCTCAACTTGGTTAATTTGCTTCCTAGTTTTTACCTTTCTTGTTATTGTGCTTCTCTCATTTATAAGTCATCTTTATCGATTGTGCGTCGCTCTAAAGTTATTTGATTCAAACAGTTCAAGCGGTAAGACTAAATAGATAAATAATATTTGAACTTAGCAACATTTGATGTTGCTAATCAAGGGCTTGAGAATCAGTGTGGACCTACAGTTTTCAAGAGATCTATAATACAAGATCCTCTCCTTACTTCTAAAATATCACCTAGTCGTATTGATCCACATGTTGAGACGCAGCGAACTGTTTGGTTTCCTGGGCAGTCTTTCGGCCCTCTCAATATATCTACACAATCACCTATTTTGAAAACTAGTCCAGCTAGAGAGAACTCTTCAGCTGCTTACAATTTCCCTTCTGCTGTTGGAGATCACAGTCGGCTTTCATCATCACCTGCAGCCCCAAATTTAATGAACCGATCATCTTTGACTCATTGGGGCACGCGCTCACCAAATACCACTTCGCCAGCTGCTCCTCTACAATACCAACTTTCTACATCAACAAGTTCTCCGACTACCCATGTTGATAGTAATTCTCATGGTAGCTATGGTAATAGTGTCGGTCGAAGAAGGAGTATGGATGAAGCTATTGAAGCTTTATTTGCATCCTCTCCTTATGTTGATGATGGTAATGACGATCTTGGATTGGGAAGGTTAAAAAGAAAAACTCCAAAGGCATTTGATGCTCCTGAAAAGAATTCTTCTGAAGTAGGGTTTCTGAAATATTTTAAACCTTCAATTTATATCACCATAACATTTGTTTTCCCTCTGTAGTACTGGAAAGCTAATGGAGTTTCAAAACTCGATTTAGAGCGTTGGACTGTGAATATTCGAAGAGTAAGTGAAAATCATTTACATTAATTTGTTTTTTAAAAAAAAGGTTTGTCAGAAGAGGTTTTTGAACCACTATTGTTAAATAAGGTAGTTATTTAAGCTAGGTTCATTCATAAGAGCAAAAGAAAATTGAGTTTTATTGATGGGAACGGATGCGTTTGTTTAAGTAGCTGGAGGAAGAAAGTAGTACTAGTTTTTATGCCATAATTTAGTAAGCTTTTAAGTGAGATTTTGTGTTCAGTGGTATTCATTTAGTTTTTTAGTTTCTAACTGAAAGAACTGGACGGCTAAGTGCCGTTGAATTACTAGTACCTAAGTTAAAATGTAGTAAAAAGCAAGAAAATTGACGTGCGTAAACATTTGAGAGGTCATCGTTGAGATTATATTGGTGCCTCCAACCTACGAGACCAATATCGGTGTATGCAAAATTTTCAACTTCTATTTTACAATAAAATGTCTGCTTTTATTTTCTCTCTGAAGTGGTTGCATGGAACTGTTCTGCGTCGTGTCGTAGATGAGATTAACGCAATAAATTCTAAAATCGCCAGCATCTCTGAAGACGCAGCGCTTTTGGGTTGTAAGTAGTATATTCACCTCTTGTTCTACCTATTTTCGTCAATTTCCATTACTTTTTTTTGCTAGCAACTACGTTGAATACTTTGGAACAACTGGCTAAAGGGTCTTATCAGCACATAACCACGCTCCCTATGCTTGTCAAGTTTCTGAATATGACTAAACATCAAAACTATCTTGTTAATCGCCTGCAAGGTATGTTGCTTTTATTGAATAACTATTCGTAAGCTTTGTCGCAACTTGGGCCAGAAATAAATGACAGTAAATAAAATTATATAGTTTAGGATTTGTGAAACTTTCGCTTGCAATACTTTGAGCTGGTGTTTATAACTTATACTCGCCTTAGTTCTACCGAGACGAGAGGAGGCGATACTTGACGAACATGGGGATCGTTGGTAGTGATTCCAGATCCCCTATCTTTATTTGTAAATAACAAATGGAGTTTATGTACAATTGGAAATGAAACATTTAAAGTTGTCCAACCAGATTACTACCGAGAACCCGTCTAGTTGACGGCTGATTTTATACTTGTCAAGTCACCAAAATTAAAGTTATAAATCATTATACATGCCTTCGCTGCCTAGTAGAAGTCCTTTTTTGTTGTGTGTGTATCTTGGGGCTTAGGATTACTATGATGAATTAACCATCTGGTCAAAAAATTGTAGAACTTGCGCGTGGACATTGCTTGGCAGATTTCAAATGGGATGCAGGTTCCCGCAGTACCTCCTTGCCATGGAAGCACTACCTACCCAACGACACTTTGGTAAGTCAAGCCGAAAGTCGATTCCTTCTCCCTTATTTTGATTTAATAATTTAAATGTTTTTTGGTGGAGCCAGATTCCATTTTAAGACTCAGGTTAACGTAAATTGAGGCATCCATTTAGACATGAGTTTATTCTAATTTTTACATTTCACCTGTCATCCTTGCGTAGTGCCACGACGCAAATTAGCGCTTTCAACTGCTAACTGAAATATCCACGGTATTAAGCTACTGTGAATCCTGAGATGTCTGAAACCCATCATCCTAGGCCGCTAAATTACCAGCTCCATTGCACTCAAACGTCTGAAGGCTTAAGAATATCTGAATACGTCTATTCAATTAAGATCCAAAAGGTTTATTTTGAGGGTGTTTCACAGTTTTACCTGACAACTTTTAAACAAAGGGAGTTTCTGTGACATTCTCCTAATTGTAAAGCAGGATACAAAATTCTCGTAAACTCAAGAAACCGCCGTTAATATGATGAGCGGAACTCCACTCATTTCACTCAGTGGATGAACGTTTATACAATTCCGATTCACGTTATTGTATTCAAATTATTTTCCATCCTTACACAACATATTTTGCCCAATTGTTTTTGTAGATCCTTCTGCACATCTTCTCCGCTTATATGGACAATCTGCTTCCTCCTGATGCTAAATGTTTCTCAGATGGTGTCTTCAGTCTGTTCCATCTTATTCGAAGTCCAGATAGACCTGGTATTCTATTTTTACCCAAATATGATTGTATTCCGTAGTCGTGAGATCTTACTTGATGTTCTTCCTTTCCTTCTAGATCTAAAGTCCAAGTACAATGCACAAATCTATGTAACCGCTGTTCAGCCACCAATGATCAATATCGTTATAGATGGTACTGTATATACATTCCCTCAAGATAGATTTAATCTTTATCATGCCCTGCTCATGTTCTTCCACTTTTACAAAACACTGGATGGTAATATAAGGTAAGAGTGAAAGGGCTTTTTTCCATTTAATCGATTTCCTGTAGATTCATTTCTCTTGGCCCATCTGGATTGAATGTGGCCTGGGTGTTCGACAAGTGATAAAAGACCCTCCGAGATGATGTCATTCTTGTAAAGAAGAACTGAAATTTAAATGAATGTATATAAGAACTTTGTATTCAATCTCGTTCTCTTCAGTTAATACACATTGTAATACGATTGAATAATAACATGGAACTTTTGATGTATTTTTGGATAATTCTGCCTTTTTCACACGGCTTATTTTGTGTAGTGGCAGCTCATTTATTCCACCCGAATAAACTGTTAAGGTCTGTCAAACGACTTGGATGAACGTTTTTCCGTCTAACATTACCGTAAATATTAACAAATCCGCTCATTTTATGTCCTGTCGTATTCATGTTTAAAGGGGCATTTTCTCTTCATTCCGTTTATCGGCCTTGAGTTTGGAATAATTATTTGAAAATACGCATCTGGTACCGCAAAAAAAAACTAAAAGTGGTTTTATAGGCTGTTTTATCCGACTTGAAGTCAATATTACTAGCACTACCTCTGTTTGTCATTGGTATATTACTCATAAAAGAGATTCCCGATGTCATGATTAAAGAAATAGATCACTTGTACTTGATGCGAAGTCCACATTTTACCACCTCCTGAACAGTTTTAACCGGGACGTCATAAATATGAGCGGTGTGGCACATGGCTTTCAAATTCTAGTGCTCTGTAATGAAAGCTTGGCGGTATTTGAGAATTTAACCCTTGAAATTCCTGCCTTTTACAAGAAAGCAGTCATCTTATTAATCATGAGCTCCCTTGTCTGTTTTGAGGACAATTTATTGCAACTATAGCGATCCAATCTAGCAGGATTTATGCTGGTACCCTATTTTTCCTCAGATGAGGAGGTCATTTGATTTTTCGATTTCGATGCCACCTTGCCCTACGTATTCAATCAATATAGGCTCTCACTCTCAGCGGCTTTATGTAGGGATACTGCATTCTCGAATCTCTAATTTAGATATTCGCATTCGACCAGTCCTCTTAGCAGCGATGAAAAGTACCGAATCTATGATATTTGGCTGATGTACGCGTTGACGGGTAGAGGACTCCAAAATATCAGAAGCAACTAAGTAACTAATATTCCCAATTGTGTGACAATCAATCCCATTTGTGAGATTTTTCACTATCCCAACATCGCTAAATCTACATACGTAAGAACTCAATATTATAATTATGGTTTCCAAGCCCATTTGGGAAAGCGTTTCCCAACGCCAATCTTGGCATTATGGTTAGGCATCATCTCCTTGGTTAGAAACACGAACTCTGCCACTCTATGTTAGCCAGACTTAACCGGTGGGACTGGTCATTCTGCTCATTGGGTTGTGCGCCGACGGCAATCGAATCTGCGACCTGTCATTGGCAGACGTGTACAATGACCAATGTGCCACCGACGCCCTACAATTAAAATAACAACAAAATTAGGGGAAGTCTATACTAACAACGGCATATAACATTCTGAAAAACAAACTCCCATAGGATCCTGACTCGTCACTTATCTCCATTTTCCTACAATGTTATACTTCAAAAACTGAATTTTCACACTTGCAACAAATCACAACACATCGAATATATACAAATTATTATCTGTATTTATAACAAAGTATCATCAAATGTACACAAGGCATCTTCAATTGAGGGTAAGCTTATGCCAGGTTTTTCCTGAGGGGCTGAAGTCTGTTTAGGCGGTTTCGCCGGAGTTGGTGCCCTTATAATATTATTATTTTCAAGACAAAACTTCTTCGAGGGATTTTGCGATGTGTCCTCAAATCGCACCCTCTTCTTTCCACGATTGTCCGATTGCTTTGGCGTCTCCACCGTTTCAGAGGGAACAGGACTCATGCTTTTTTCCTCATGAATGCCGTTCGTTTCTATTGAATTCATAGGCTGGATATATCCAGAAACAATCGGTTCAGCGCTTGCAGATTTCTGTGAGGCCGACTCCTTTTCCACAGGTTCAACTGCTTTGGATGTCTCATTTGGCTTTTCTTTTTCGGATTGAACAGAAAAATCCACTGCATCAGTTTGAGTAAATGAAGACACGAGCGACTTTTCATTACCGGAACCGGGCATTCCAAATGGTGTTTCTGATTTAAGGAACTTGAACGAATGTCTAAAGCATCTTTCAGCAGTTAGACGAAGAGTGTAATCCTTATGCCCCAAAAGAGATTTTGTTAGATCATACAGGGCATTAGATCTTGAAAAGAGGAATCCATAGTCTACAACAGCTGAAGCAGTATCTATAAATGGCATAAGAAAATGAGGTCTAATCAAAACCTGATCAACAAGACTTAGATTGTTTGGTTTGTTCAATAGAGAAGCAAGTCGAGATGCAAGAGCATTTACTTCCGAGGATAAAGACAACAACGCATGCTTTAGTTTGTAATCACAAATATCTTGACTTGAGGAATCATTTGAAGCATCAACACCCTCTGTTAGAGAACGAGTGAGAATAAAATGATGATTGACAAAAAGAATTTCCAACAAACGAATAGAAGCCACAGTGCAGCAAATACGCAGTTCGTAAATGGCCAAATCATCACTACTGCTCATAAGCGTTTGATTTAGATCCTCTCTGGCCGGGAAGGAAATGTCGGAAGAGACCTCAGCAATAATCCGATTTGCAAGACGACACAGAGCGGGGGATACAACATGAGCAGTGGCATCTAGAAGAGATGAAATGCATCGATAAACAGCCAGCTTATAGGTGAGAGATTCCTTCGAGGGATGGGAGCGAGCAAAACTGGAGGACCATTCGAGTTGGTATACCATACTTGTGATAAGAGATGGTGCTGCAGGAGAGATGTTGACACCACAGGACTGAACAATCACACTAAATGTGTGAAGGAGATGTTTAGCGCATGATATCAGAGCAAAAGATGATCGACGTGCATCACATATATTCACAGAAAATACTGCGGCAACAACTGAACACAAATAGGGTAAACTGATAGGCACTATAACAGAAGTCCCGCACTCAAATATACCTCGAAGGGTGCTAGACAGCAGATATATTCTACAAAGAGCCAATTCAAGAATATTACTTACACCAGTTTCGTTCATGGGCGATAAACGTGAAAGCACACTTTTCTTAGCACTTTGAAGGGAATCAAGAGGCTGAAGAACTGAAGCATTAAAATCTGAAATCTTTAAAGCCGCAATAAAAGCATCCAGAAGCGAAGACACAATTTGCTCAAAAGTCCCTTTGAATTTATCTATGCGATTAGAAGCAGCTCCAGAAAGCAAATGCATCGAGTAACAAATACCAACAGAATTCAGTAAATCAATATCTGTTGTATGTAACTTTTTACAGAGAAGATTAGATTCCCGTTTAGAGGGTTTACTATACATCATATGAAATATCCCTGCTTCGCACAAGCCCAAAAATATATTTCCATTACGATTTCCTGGCTGAAGTACCTCGATGAGCTTATTCCAATCCCACTTCGCTGAACAATTAGAAGCCTTCAAGGACTTGAACAATTGCTCAAGTTCCTGCGGTACCTGCTGAGGCGCTGAACGACCCATGTGAGAATTGCCAAATAAAGCGCGTATTATGAGACCTTCAAGATAAGTTTCACAAATATTGGAATCGTTAATAAAATAGCAGAAAACCTCTAGAAAGTGAGAAAGCGAGTATTTCGAGTAAATATTCCTATTAATTAATATGTGAATTCATCAGTATTTATATGCTATAACACTCGCCATTTGTTTTAGTTAAGCAACTATTAAAATTGCAAATATAATTCGCTGTTCACTAATAAACTTTCAAATCGCTATAAAATATATTAGAGCCTACATAATCTTTGAGTGGAAACTTTTTGAGTGCTTGGCTGACCATCCGACATCGAAGAATAATAATAATAATAAAATGCTCCATTACTTCACTTAAAATGAAGCAGCAGTGTACAATCTCCCAACAAAGTAAATAATAAAAACTATTGTTTATCATTATAAAGATCTTCAAGCCGCTTTAACGGATCCGATGGCTGTCTACACTTTCAATTAAAATTTAATTTTTTTAATATTAACATCAATTTTAATCATCTTAATGTTCAGAAATGTCAATATTTTACAGGTGCGAGTTCAGATTGGCCTCGATTAACACAAATTTCCGTCATTTTACGATGATTTTTTTCTTAGTTTTAATCAAAGAACAACACTTCCATTTTTTTAATTTGTCTCATACTGAAACAATGAGATCTTATTGTGTGTAATATTATCTGATGGTGAGTACGTATTCTTGTCAAATTTAAGAAAAGAACCGACTCTATTGTTAACCAATCATTTATATTTGTACTTATGAATACAATGCATCGTCGTCACGGTTGAAAATTTCTCTTTCCAATCTAGCATTTTTACATGTCCCACATCCGAGACGAAATCAAGCTATTAATTTAATATTTAAACAGACTTTCTGGCTCCTAGTTCATATATTCTATCATTCCGTTCATGATTCTCCTAGAATTTTCGCTTACATAAATGTGATAAAATTATTCCAGTAAGTGATATTTTTCTTTCCAGAATGGACTAGATTTCAAAAAAATTTAACAATTCGATTCCTTGACTATTTAATCCGGAAATGAGGCATTAATACTACTCAGTTAGTTATTGAGCATGTCTTGGATCGAGCTGCTTCATTAGTTACTATTTAATATCTTATTGAATAAACACGTTGATTCCCATGTCAATTAATTATTTTTATTGCTCGCCCAAAAGTCAATTTCACTTAGAGAACTCTACTGGTCCCTATTTGCTGGTCCACATTTTTTATTCCAATCTTGTCTTTCTCTCTTTCCTTCTTGCTTCTTATCCTTCAGTATAGCCTAACTTTCCAGTTAGCTCTCGGTCCTCCGTTTAGCCCTAAGAAAATTAGTAATTTTGCTCTAACTTGATAAAGCTCATAAATTATTTCTAAGGACGCGATTAAGTGCTACAATTATTTTATTTTGATTTCTACTACCTGAGAGAACACTTGTCTTAAATGGTGGAAATCTCTACGCTTTAAAGATGTTGCCATGCGATAAATGTCAATTAATACATGTTGATCAACAACAATAACCTCGACGGTCCAGCTGAGAGTGCGTGCGTGCATATTTGTGGATGTATGCCTACACAGGTTCCAGTCATCACAGGGAGACATCGACGACGATAAATAACTGGGTATTGTGATGAAAAATTTATATATATAAACAAAATTGTTTATTAACAAATTGAGTTTTCTTTCCCAATCACTTCCAAACTGTTCAGCGGCAAGAGAAATTTGACTTGTTCCTTCTATGCGGCGGTTCACATCATAATTAAAGATATTACTTAATATCTGAAATTTTACATAACATTATTATATGAGCTTCAAGACATAATAGTGATTTAGACTAAATGATACTTCCGTTTAATAGATTAAAGTATTTGGTTTGAGATTACTTCATTAACGAGCGATTATGTTGTGAGTGTGGTGCTTACCTAATATAAGATTATACTGGAAAATTACATACTCTCCGTTACCCCAAGATTCAAGCAATATTCACAAACTTTAAATATTTTTTTGATTCGTAAACCAATACGATGTAAACAAACCAAACGCATATGTCGAAATTAATTAAATAAATCTTCATCTGTGAAATATTTCATAATAATATATGTGACAATGAGATTATAATAAAGCAGAAATAAAGTAGCAGAATCATCAGGCTTTCCTTCATTTAAACATTAAAGTTAACTCTCCTAGATTAATTTAAATGGCAAACATATTTGATTCAAAATATGGTATTAATATTTTTGTAAAAGAACGGTTAAATGATTTCTTTGGTGCAGTAACCCTATATAGAATGTGGCCACTTCCAAATATAGGTGAATTTTAATAGATAATCCTTATATCATTTTTCTGGTTGTCTAAACTAATAAAAATTAATTGTCTGTTATACTGGTTCAAAACGCAACCTATTATTTGCGTTAGCCATTTACCGCTGCAATCAAACGTTGAGCAATTGGATGTGTAGACGAAGTCAAACTGTCGACGTCGTAGACCGTATTATTCACCTGCTGCCTATGCGTATATATTAGTAATATAATGAACCGAATGAGACTAAGCAAAAAAGGTATTAAATCAATGCTCTGATCAATTTACTTAGTTACTGTCAAGATACACCGCTTGATGGTGTATGATTCATTGGTATAATTTGCTTGGATAATTGGTTCTGGTTTCATACTTGTAGAATATCGTCGCAGTCTTCACGGAACTCATAGAGTTCGTAGATCATCTCGCTACGATCGCAGTGCTAACAGTAGTATTTGCATCCCGATCTTTTACCCCTCTGTTAACCCAAAATATTTTTCGCCACCTCTCCGTGTCTCAAATTCTGCTGGTGCGACGCCAGTTCGTGGATCAGAGTGCGAAATTAAGTTTCAGTCACCTTACTCTCCTGAACTGCCTCGACCCCCATCAGCGAATAGCGTGGAATATACCCCAACTGGGAAACTATCTGATGCAGGTCCTGTTTTCTCACCTCCTGGTCCTCCTGCATCCCCGGTCCCTAGTCCTTCCGGAGAGTGTTGTTTTGCTCCACCTCCTTCTCCCCCATCAACTAGTCCAAACCCCTATATCCGTGTCAAGTTAAGAAAACGCAGAAACGCAATATGCAGTCAAACGCCTATGGGAAAGGGCCTACGAGATTTCCTTGTCTCCTATATTGTATCACATCTCACAGATTCAATGACCTCATCACTTAATCTCACTTCATCCAGCTCTACTACTCGAACCGCAGCAGCAATGATGGATGCAGATGATAGTGAACAGCAACCGCAACAAGCTGATCCCGTTTTTCCTGAGGCTTCAGATTCTACTACCACCATGTAAATACCACCTCCCTCTATTCCTTATTCTTCTGTCCTCTCTCGTTTGTATATAAACGTGCCCTCTCTGTGTCTGTTTACCCCCTTACCGATATATTATTTTGTTCTCTGAATTATCCTGTATTCATTCTCTTAGCACACCTTCAAATAGAATCACTTCAATAGAATCTCGTCTTTTACACTTTCAGAAGAGAGAATTGTTTGTATATGAATGTTATTACTGTTGTTTATATACTTGTCCTTCACCTCTCCTTCGACTGTTTTTGTTGAGTTTTGAATATCTACAAGAAAATTAAATTCATGAGATACAAGAAGTAGGGATAGAATTAAGTGAAAGTAGGTTGCTTGGTTGAATGAATGCTGGTTTTCATTTTTTTTGTCTTCTTTCCGCTTGGCTGTTTTTTATGTTTATACAAAAAGAGGGAAGAAGGGTATACGTTCGACTGCGATTACTTTTAGGTAGGGAAAGTGGTAAATGTAGTTGTGTCTTTTTGTTTTTGGGGGGTCGAATTAAAAGAAACCTCTCAATAAGGAATGACAGAGGTGTGAAGTGTTGTAGGCATGCTTTCATTGAAAGTAGGTGGAGGAGATCGTTTGTATTTTGTTTATAACGGATGTCAAAAAATATAGGCGTGTGAGGAGGAAACTATCTCCGTAGAATAGAAAGGAGATGGGGTAGAATGTTCTGCCTTCTTTGTTTTCCTTCTGATCGATGAATTCATAAGCGCACATACAAGTTTTCAGACGTTGGCGGTCAAAGAGAGATGGAAAGGGAGAGAGAGAGTATGTGAATCTAAAGAGAAAAAAAGCAATTTAGGTCATGTGAAATCCACTAAATGCAACCGCCGCTCTAGTACACACGCAAAAAGTTCAGGGAACTAAGTGCAGGTGAGATGCTAACTTCCTCCAGTTAATTCATAATTTTTATGAAAATAACTTAAGTGTGAATATTAGAACCAATCAGACTTATGCTGAGCCCGAATCAGAATACCTTAACAAGCCTTGGATAGTTGAGTTCGGGATATCAGAAATAGGTAGACATTCTGAAATGGACAAGACTATGCTCTCAATTTGTGATAAAAATAATTCTCAAGTTAATTTAGGAAAGCGTTTTCCGACGCTCGTCACGGGTAGAGAGTGGCGTTTTGGAGTCGCCCTGATTAGGAGGCTCCTATTTTGGCCACTCTTTATATTAGCCAGACTTAACCAATGCAATTTGCTACGTTCCGCTCAGTATGGGCATCGAACTCGTAACCTCTGGTATGGCAGACGTGCGCAGACTAAATGCGTCATCGATGCACAAACTCTCAATTTAATCAACTGAACAGTGATTACCCGTCGAACCTATAAACGCAATGTTCTAGTCTAGAATTCGGTAACTAGGTCAATAGGTTTGGGATCTAGTACTTCATGTCTTGCTAAAGCGAGTTCAACCTCATAAGTGGAATTTAGCCACCTGAGTGAAATCAGAATTCAGTTAATGTAAAACCATCTTGATTCCTCTTTGTTGTAATTTCACAAATTTTAATTAAAAGCCATAAAGGCACTTTTACAAGAGGAGCTGTTGGCTGGATACAAATTCACAGTGATCAAGCTAATTTGTGGAGCCACATGATGACCTCGAATTTGGTGTTGCTGGCGTAGTGGTTAATGTGAATGTTTGACGACTCAAATCAAGGATTCGGAACTCATCAGTGCATACATTTGATGAACAGAGTGACCGGTCGTATTGGCAAAAAATGCTCGGTAGATGGGATGACAAAATACGAGTTTCTCATTAAGAAGTCCTCGAAAAGAAAACAGATCGCCTTTCAGATTTCATGAGTTAAAATTCTTATGTCACATATTTGCAAATACTTTTCAGCGGTTTTACAATGAAGTTAATTCTACCATTAAATATCCAGATATCCGTATAATTCTGATAGGAAAAAAAATTATCTCGCCTTCAGGCGAAGCATCACAGTTCTAAAATGACCCTTGCCAAAGAAGAACTCACGCTAATAGGGCGAATAGCGTTCAATCTCAGCAGCCCATCCACCATTATTGTCATCATCATCTTCATCAGAAATCGATCGGTTTAAGGAGAGTCCTGAAGGTGAGCTCTCTTTGGGAGATAATTTCTGTTGTTTCCACTGGGACTGTGGCTGTAGCTGCTGAGACTTCTTTGGAGGCGATGCTGACACTTCCTTCTTCTCCTCAGCTGCTGCCTTCTTGCTGCTTGATCGACGATCCCGTCTGGTCATCGTGGCCGTGACTGAAGTACTCATAACCATATTTATTGAAGAGGCATTAGGGGATTCCTCTGTTTCCTGTCCCTTCTGTTGCTGTTCCTGCAACTGTTTCTGTTTGGCACTTGCTTTCTTTCTTGCTTTCTTGGTCTTCTTAGACGAAGTCGACATCTGTAGACCGCTGACCCCTCCTCCTAATGAACAGGCTCCTGATTTCGAAGGAGAAGAGCTCAAGCTCCCCTCTGAAAAGGGTGTACCACCCAAGAGATTCATTTTAAAGGGAAGAGATGTCGCTACTTCCGAAGTAGCTAATGTATGAATTTCTGGTTCATCCATTGGAAAAGGGAGATTTGGAAGGGGTGTTGGAGACTCAATCTTCTCTGAAATCGGAGCAGGAGCACTACTTTCCACTTCTGGAAAGTCGCTTTCACAAAGGAAGAGAGAGTCGCGTTTTCCACTCAGAAGTTTGGATGATATAGTGTTACCAATGGCTGGCGAATGCGAGCGGTTGATGAGCATGGGAGAAGGTGTGATGAGGTTCAACTGTTGTTGTTGACCTCCCAAAAAGAGTTGCTGTTGAGCGCTTCGGGCAAGGGAATCGTCGTCCTGCATAGCTTCTGCGAGGCTGTGTGCCACTCCGTCGTAGCCGCGGCTCGTCAGACTGCAAAGTGAACCTCCCAGACTGGATCCATGGTAGCTTTCTGAAAAAAAAAACAGGATACATGGTATTAAACTAGAAACAGAAGTAGACTAGTCGTCTAATACAAGTTTTAAGAGAAGAAATTGACAATGCAGCCACTTTTCTAATACTTACAATGCTATATGTACGCTCTCGCATATTTGTTCTAAATGCGCGTCTACTCTACGAAGTGAAGAGAAAATGGTCGCATGGATGTGACCTTCAGAACTAAATATTTCAATTAAAACAGGAAGAGAATGTCGAAATTAAGGTAATCATGAAGTCCCGCTGACCTCTCTGTTCAATGTACTAGAATTTAAAAGTCAAACAACTTTTCACTCAATTTATTTCCCCAATACGATCTTTAAATGAACTGACTTATTGAAAATTAAAAAAAGACCGGTAAAGAAAGAGATGCATCCGAAGGAGATCAT
Source organism: Hymenolepis diminuta (assembly GCA_900708905.1). Taxonomy (NCBI): domain Eukaryota; kingdom Metazoa; phylum Platyhelminthes; class Cestoda; order Cyclophyllidea; family Hymenolepididae; genus Hymenolepis; species Hymenolepis diminuta. Next base: position 1,333,962 of record CAADRB010000037.1, on the reverse strand, counting down.
GAAGTAAAATGACATCAAAATACACGAGATCGGTTTAAATGAAGTTTAAATTACAACACGAGGTAGCAATCGAATATTTTTAACACCCAAGGCAGAACTCACAAAAGAAGATTACTGTGATTACTGTTATTCCATGCTTATACCTGGTAATGAATAGCGTATACTTTCTTGATCATATGCGTTGTTTATCAGTCAAGGAATGTATGGATGTGTGGAAATAAAACTATAAATTTATCGAACTCTTAATTAACTGCATGGCCCAAAGAAGGCACATGTCTGAGACATGTGCTCTTAACCAGTTGGGGATTAAGAATGACCTTCAGAAAAACGATGCCTAATTTTTTCATACCTCTCATTACCGCAAACATAAGTAGGATAGCGACAAATCCTGACGTTATTTTCAAGTCATGAATACATCAATGCCACTCCTTATTTATGAATGTGTATATTTATAAGAACCTACTGTGGTGTGGAGATCAAATCGATGTCTGCAGTATCTACGATCAAAGGTCACTACTCATTTGATTAGGGTTTCGTAAAAAACTAACACTCTACAGACCAGTAGGAGTTAAGATCACACGAAACACAACCATATATGAATCTCGCAAAGTGCAATTATGGGAATTTAAGAGAAAAAGGGATAACGCAATCTAAAACGCCTATATTGTAGCAAATTATCTTCCCTTTTATCCTCAAAATTGAATTAGTTATTTGATTACGGGTCGCTTTCGCGCGTAACATGTCAAAGTTGTTAGCCGGAAATGTCATTGCATCGACAGTAAGACGCTTCGCTTGGCGGCTTTAATGTGCTTTGATGATAGAGTATTGACATAAACGTTAATCAAACCCTTAACCAACAGTTCATTTTATTTACAAAAGCCTGTTTTGGCTTCTTTATGGACGTTAAGTAGTGGAGTAATTGTAAAACAAAGGGAAGTATTTCTTTGTTACTTAAAAAAGCTTAAGGATAAGAAAGTAAAGAGCCAAAAGTTCCTTGACTTAATATGGGAGCATGACGACAATAAAGAGACAATTTATTCACAGTTGAATTGTTAAGGAAAATACCGTCTAACCATTAACTGTGTCACTTCAAAAATGAAAGCTAAAACAGCAACTCGAATGATTCCGATCTACGAGGTGAAAGGTAAATGGGTAGTTCCCATTCAATCGCATTGTAACAACAGCCAAATAAACTTCAATAACAGCTACGAGTTCGATCGACTGATACCACAACAAAACATGAGGTAAATTTCTGATTAAGTGATAAAAGAGTACAATATAAAAAATTCAAAATGGCTAATTTGGTAATCACTCTTTCAGATGTTGTCGCTTCTAAAACATCATGGATACTATTAGAAAAGATGCAGAAATCTAATCACTTAAAGAGCCATCAGTGTTGTATTTCATCACATGATTGAACGGATTAAGAAAGACCAAGTGGTTACTTTCCCACAGTGAAAAACTACATCGTTCTGACCAATAAAATGCGACGCTGATAGAAACCCAATTAAGCTGCGGGTATGTGATTCTCTAAATTTGTACCTAACTTATCCAGACGTGCAGATGAATGGACGGTCAAGGCTTGAATTGACTATCATCACCAATCGAACTGAAGACATCGTGCGTTCTCTCCCACTCATCTACATTTATTCCAATTTCCAGTTTCTAAATAACCTCATTCTTTGTAAATAAAAACGAGGTTGCTGGATTCCTCATCCCCAGTCACCTCCATTAATAGTCGCCAAATCCTATCCTCCTCCTCCTTCATAACTTAGAGTCTGGATGAGTTGGTAGAACCAAGGCGGTCACTGAGAGGAGTGGTAAAATATGAAAAAGTGAGTTCCTTCATTATAAATAGGGATTTTAGAGAGAGGAGGAAGCGTATATTTTGAATACTTTCTGTTAAAACTCAATTGATTACTCTGAATAATGTAAGTAAACAGGAACACCAAATAAGTCATGCATCTTATTATTTAAATGTGCAGGTTGTTGACGTGCATGATTCACCGCATTAAATGCATAAAAACAAAATTGAATCAGAAATGGGAAGAGAGAGAAAAAATTACACCATGACAATAGCAAACCACTTAATGATAATAACTTGTTCTAAATTAAAAACTCCATCAGAAAGGTGAGGAAATATTATCAAATAGTTGATGATAGTTGATGACCACTTTTAGCCAACATTAAAAGGCTAATTAAAGAGATTTCACGAGTTTCCAAACTCAGCTTCTGATTAACCAACGATGGAAATAACTGATACACACACTATATTCTCAATCCCAGCCTCCGAAAACTCTGATTATTTTGGGTGTCCGCAAGCACAAGGTCACAGAATTCTACAGATTCTGTTAAGCAATAGGTAAAGGAGGGTGGAATCCTAACTTCTGTGGTAGCGTATATACAAGAGAATAGAATTTGAGTCCATTTAATTCGGGCTTGAGAGGTGAATTTGCCTGCTGAGCATATGATGCCATTTGCTCTGCCAATCACTTCAAAAAGTGCTAGGTAAATGGGAACATCAAACGAGTTTCCCTCCTAGTGTGATCGACCGCTTTAGGTACACAAAAAACATCCTATTAATACGTTAAAAAGTTCAACCACAGGAAAACAATTGGAAAATGGAGTGTCAAAGGAGCTCAACAAAGTATGTAAGGAAGAAGAGTCTTATCTTTACTTTCCATACTTTCATTTTGCCCTAATTTTCCAATTTTGCGAACTGACTCCCAGAATTATGGGTGAGCTTATGTCCGCAATATTCAGAGCTTGTTGGTTGGTCATGCCACCTCGATTTACTTGCATCTTTTTGCAGCCAGGAGCAAAGAGGCGAGATTAGCAACGATGTATTTAACGTAGCTCAAAAAATATCTAATTTTAATGAATTACGCGCCGTTTGTTTCATTGTTTTAGGTGTGATCAGGACCGATATAGGGAAAAATATAATTAAATGCCTTTAACTGCTCTCATACAAAGAGTTGGTTAAGAAAACTTCAAGCAGATGCTTGGCAGTGTATGTAAAAGGGAAATAATGTGAGTAGATTCTTGATGTTAACGGCTCTGTAAATGAAAGTGAGATGAGAAGGCACCGGGGAATCGATTACCACAAACCCAAAGATTATCTGCCTACTGATAAATTTCTTAGTCCAGTAGACGAGTGCTACAAGAATTATGTGAAAAGAAGTTGGCTCCGAAATCATACGGAACTTGTCATCCAGATTTATCCCTCGCGGAGGAAGATGATGGAAAAGAAAGAGTAAATATGAACTTCGACCTGAAACAACAGCCGACTTGATAATTCTGGAGCTCAAATGAAGTAGTGTTCTCCTAACTCCTTAACTCTCATTTCTACTACCAAATTTACAATTCCCTCTTAAACTGCGAACATACTCTCCTTCATAAACTTTTGCTTCCTATGGTTGGGCGTCTACCCATGATGAGGGGTTGTAAAGCTTTTTAGCCCTGCTATTAGAAATAAACAAATAGTCGAATGCCACCGAATGCATAAAATATTCAACAAATCGAGACATACCAGAAAGAGCTTGTTCAGTTTTGACAACGATCTAAAGCTACAACGACAACAACTCATACATATTTCACGCCTGAGAGGAGAATTAGCCTAGTTGCATGTTAGTAAAAGCATAGAAAGATCTGATCCACAGAAACAAGGCGAACAAGGGCAAAAGTGAACAGTTTACAGCCATGGGGATCACATGATGCGGGTGAACGCACGCACGCACTCACGCACCCACCTCCGAGAATATGAGGAGGGGAGACAGATCGCGTGTTGCGCACACATGCACGCACCCCAGGCGAAACGACGGCGCAATAAGGACACACGTCCCCTCTCCATGACTTTCGATCTCCCTACGCCCATCCACAAATACCTACTGTATTTAGAGATGAGATGATTGCGGTGGCGCAAGTTTGTTTTGTTTTGTTTTGAATTGATGCCACAAACTCTGGATTTCCGAAGGTTCCTTATTGAAATGAACTAGACCATAATTCATTCAGTGCCATTCATTTATTCACCACAGTTACAAGACAAAAATGCCTATATCTTATTTCTGGATGGCTCTCTGTCTGCTGCTTTATTTACTTATGTGGGTGGAAATTTTGAATCAGGTTTGTTCTCGTGATTAATGATTCCATAATTAAGTTCTACCGTCACTCTCCCATCCCAGGTATCATGGAGGAGAAAAATTGTCTGCATACCATAGTCTGCATTAAAAAAATAGAGAACGATTTCCCAATAAGACAATCATTAAGGTAGAACTAAAACCGATTTTAAATATCAAATAAGAATTGCGAATAATTTCGGATTCTGAAGAAATGGTGCGAGAATTTTCTGGAATTCATGCACACACGCACACACGGACGCACTAAGGCTAAGGTGGCGCACAAAGCACTAACACCATACATGCAATTGTGAACATAATTATGTTACTACTGGGAGAAAATAGGCTATTTCTTCTCTTCTCAAAGAGATTTAAACCATGTTCAAGTGGAATCAACTACGAGTGCAATGCAAAGAACCGCTTCTTTTGAGCTTTTATTCAGTGCATACGCCTCAAAGGAATAAATAAAGTTAAGGACATGAAGGGTAGAGTAGATCAAAGATTGCCACCGTATATTTCATGAAATATTCTCCAATAGCTCAAGTCTTATTTGTGCTTTTATGCCAGATTTGCATTTTCTTCTTCATTTCTCTTAGTTAACGCCCCAGAGTGAATAAAAGACAAACGATTATGCAAGACCCAATTTCAGGACAAATTGATACTGTAGGTCATTTAAGTTGAGAAAACGGCCTCGCAATTAACAAAGAAAATATGTTACAATACAAATATTACGACTGTAGTTATGACGGCTAGACTAACCTAAATCTGCGCAATTTCAGCTGTAGATGCTCTTTTGCTTTCAAACGAATGAGACCTGATTTATGAAGTACATGAATGCAATGAATGCATATCTTCGTTCAAAAATAACGATAATTTGTAAAATTTTCTATCGAATCTACTCCCCTCCTCCCAGCCCATAGTACTTCAACTCATGAAAATCTCTAATAAAAGGTGGTACCTAGAGCTTTAGAGAAGTACTCCAGATCGAAACGTGTTACTTTGTTACCTTCCCGGCCATTTAGTGATCCAGAATACACCTCAACATCTTCAGAAATTCAATAAGGAGCTGGGAATTTATAAAATTTCGACAAGCAATTTCTCATTAGAAAATATCAATTACCGAAGAAGCGAATAAAAAAATTGCCCTGAGTTTGTGGTTGCCTTTCAAGGTAATTATCGAACTCACCTTTCGCTTTCCCAGAAAAGTCGTATATAATTAGCATAAATTTATCTTTCCAGAAAACACGGGACTTTCTGTGGTTGATTAGCATCCCACATTTTACGATATGAAAATACAAGCGTAGTGCACACAAACCAACCTGTGTGGGACAGCAATCGCTCCTACGTGTTTGAATCATAAAAAATCCATCAGAAATAGAAATTACATCTCAAACGACTGGGTGCTGATGATGCAGTGATTATGCTTGTTTGCAAAGTCAGAGGTTACGGGTTCGATTCCCATTGGCACACATCTAGTGAGCGGAATGACTAAACGTATTGGTCAAGTCTGGCTAAAAAAGGGAATTCGAGTTTCTCACGGGATGCTATTCCCTACCCAAGATGGGTGCTTAAAAAGCTATTCTAAATGGTTTGGAAATTATTAGTGCTACCTGTTCTGATAATTTCTGCTCAAAAAGAAAAGCTATCCAATGGATATCCTCATTAGAGTAAAGCAAGATAACTGTCAGGAGATTGATTCAAATAACTTACTGGAATGCAGACAGTGCATTCTTCCCTCCCCCTTCCCCCTTCTTAGGCATCTGAAGTACACTCACCGATTGATTTTCGACTTTCCAAACCTCAGACTTGGCAACAAACATTCGACTGGAGAGAAGTACATCCAGTATATCACCACTGCTTCTTTATTGATCTGTGAGCCAGACAGCCCAAATAAATATAAATACTTTTTTTTAAAATAAGTCAATCGTCTAGACCCTATGTCTGGGATAGCGTATAAATATTTTCTTCTTTTCCCTAGGTTCTCAAATACAAATAAACCTGTGCAATAAGAAATCAAATATTAGGAATAATTCAACAATTGCCTAATCGCAACGATACAGTTAAAATTATGAAGAATCTTTCTCCAAAAAGAGGCAAATAAAATACCGGAGACCGAATGGTAAAAACGTGCATTAAGAATGAAAGCAAATAGAAAACATTCCAAAAATACAGATTAATGGGCAAATACTTTGCCATAGTTACTACTCACGAAAGGACAGATTTTTCAACCTAGATTCGTTCATTTCCGTGATTCTACTATATTCGATTTGTGCAAATACGATTTCCGGAATCACGTGACAGGAAAGACCAGACAGGTTTTTTACGCCAGCCAAGGGAACAGAACTCGTGGGAGAGAAGTTGGGCTTTCGATTGGGCAAAATGCCGACAAGTCAGGAGCGCGAAACAAGATTGATCACTGATCAGCGTAAGCAGCGAATTTTGCTGCCTTTGCTGATGGATCCTAGTGCAAAAATTGTTTAATTTCACAAAAACAGTTGCCCAAATACTCCGCGAAATGGAATGATTATCAATAACTAATAAGTTCAAGTTAATAGCCTAAAGTACTCAAAATTTGCATTTGAATTCAAATATGAGTGAAAAATAAACTGTACTAAAACATTTCCATGATGCTGGTTATAATGAAATCACGAAGGTGTGTGCTTAAAGGGCGTGATCTGCAGTCATTAAGAGACTGTAAAGAGGGTTCTCTCTCGCGCTTAAAAACATCAGTGCAATTATTTGTTATATTCAATGGCCTGTCAACTTGATGGAACTCGAATCAATTGTGATCACGTGAACCACACAAAGCATGAAATATGACTCCACGTTCTCGACCTCTTGAAAAAAAAACAATTTCGACTATCCTAATCAATCGGCCAATAGACCTTGAATATGGTGACAAGAATTTGCTCAATTACCTAAAAGAAGAATAATGAAATTTGAATTTTGGAGCGTGAACTAGTCATCAAAAGTGGATATGGCACAATCAGAATCAAGAAACAAATGAAATAAAACTCAACTGATACTCTTAACTTCATTCTCAATCACTTTTCGATCTCTCTCTTTTCCACCTCCCCCCCCCTCCCCCATTTGAACTTTAAAGTTACCCCGATTTCAATTGCCTTAGCACTATGAAAAGTGCAAAATCTTTTTGCCCTACCATGAATTGATGGTGCCTATGGTTTAAACGGGAGATAGAAACCAATGTCAAATCGGTTTCAATCAAACACTTTAGAAAGCTGCTATTGGAACATATTGAGTTGATTGCGAAGGCTTAAATGCATCAACCGCATGATATTAAAGAGACGATCAGGCGCTTGAGCAAGCCAAGTGGAAAAGTTTCATCTGAGTGCATTAAAAGTGTCCCCTCTTATTGACTATTGGCTTCTGCCTCCTATTGGATAACAGTTCACAAAGTACATCACCACATTAATTTTTAAGTAAATGAGCTGTCATGGAGAGTAGCTAAGCTGATGGTATCTGTATCATTAGAAATTCAACTGTCTAATCACTCAAAATCTTTGAGATTACTTACGTCAATTTGCAACAATCGAAATACCACTTTAAATTAAAGAGGGATCCAGTTGAGTCGATGAAGAAAAAAAAGGGAAACAGGTATTTCTTTATGTATAGTTTACTCACCACAACAAAATGGAGTTTGTTGAGCACCCGAGCTGTCCCCACGAGGATCAGCAAAGCAGAGGGCCTCATTGAGAGACGAGGCGGATATAGACGCTACGCCACCACTACAAGTACAAGCACATTGGCCGCCGATCACTGAGGGAGACAAACAGGGATTGCTGCTGGAGGTGGGCTTGTAGAGGAAGGAGTCCGTCTTTGGCATCTCACCGCTCTGTAGGAAGACGAAAGATACAAATAAAGTATCTAGAGCAACAACAACCTATTGAGATATATGCACAAAGACCAAGAGATAGAGCGGAAATACACGCCTTGAATAAGTACCTGGAGATAAACTTAGGGACAAGGGGACGTCAATTATACTCAAATCAATGGGAGCTTTTCAAATAGTTAGACATGGAAATAATATTAATGTTGAAATGGCCTAGTGAGTTCAAGGTCCTTTGCGTCTACTGACCTATCAATTATCTGGCTGTATAATGGGATGTTAAGATAATTTTCAAGCTTATTGAAGAAAAAACTTCTTACCTCATTAAGAGAAGTGTTGATAACACTTGACTTAGGGAGAGGGAAGTTATCTTGGAGTCGATCTGATGGGGAACTCACATTTTACCGACCCCTCCCCCTTGTCGAAAAGAATTAACCAATGTGTCATTGAAAGAACGCCGACGTGTCCCGACTTCATGATCCCGGACGTATTAGATATGCATGTCGACCATTGCACCACTAGTAATCGAGCACGCTGATGTAAAGCGTTTTCTAACACTGATCTTGGACAAAGCAGCAGCGTCATGGAGAGCTGATCATGAAAAACTCACATTTTGACAGAATTCTTTTAGCTAATATGGTCGGTTACTCCGTTCACTAGATTTGAACCGATGAGCATGCAATCAGTTAACTTTAACTTTAACTTGACATTGACGGTTCACCACTGCTATGATACACGTAATCAATCAGTGGCAAATCTTGAGTGATTATTTTGCCACTGACCAATCCCAGAGTCATTTTTACCGATATCACTGATAGAGTCCAATATGTGATTGTTTAAAATACGGACGTGAATTAAACCCTTAATGAAATTCTCCAACTCATTCCGTCAATCTTCAGACTTGTCTTCTTCTCTAGGTGCTACTATTGGATGGAATGAAGAAAACTCGTCTATCTTATTTCTCTTATATTATTTATTTTCTCCTAATTCGGCTTCAACTATGACCCAAGTCCAATCTTTTTGGAGATAGGGGGATGAGGTTCAAGAAATGACATCAAGATGTGCAAGAAAGTAAATTTACAAAACTCCAAAATGGGGATATACATCAAAGAATTAATATCAGGCTATTTCCTCGAATATATTTCCTAAGGGCAACTTATACCCTCAAAAAAAAGTTAAGAAACAATTTGAAGTTGTGATCAACTGATTGAAAGTCTAAGTAAAGATGTCCAGGAAAATCACACAAGTACATGCTTCAACAATTCAGGTCTATTACAAGACATCTGTAACGTCACGAAACTCAAGTATTCCATGTTCGGTAATATTCGAGTTAACACCAAATCATCCTAAGATTCTGGACTTTAGAAACGCAAAAAATTAATTAAGAAATATATCTGAACTGATATAAAGCTGAGAAGTTATGTAGGCCGGTAGGTAGGACACAACAGAAGTGGCTGGGAAATCACATCTTCGGGTGTGTGATTCCAACTACATCCCTCCTAGATTCACAAATAGGATCTTTTAATAGATGGAATCGACGACCATTTCTTGACCTTGATGGATGACGTCCATAAGAATAATACATCAGATATACACATCTCAGTAGTAAGAAAGGAAAGTTAAGAAGCGTTTTGGTTCAATGGTAAATGCAAGATCCAAGAAGAGACTTTCTACTGATCTGTGCAAGTATTTTGACATTTATAAAACAGCTGCATTTTCTACAAATATTTCCCATTTAGCTAATTCCGGTTAAACTTTTCTAAGAAATAATCAATAAAAAATGTAACTACTTAATCTACATTCTAGTTATTTCACCGACTTATTATCCTTCAATGCAATTTCCATTCCTCTTATACACCTGTTACTATTCATCAGCATTCCTCATCGTTAGATCTAATATCATGGTTCTTATCAAAACGTGAATGCGCAAACCATTTGCATGTGTTCTCTTAAATCATTTCAGGCGTGGCCAATGAGCTCTCCCCCTTCTCATTCTTTGGTCATACCTAACTCAATAGACGCTGTTTAACTGGTTTGCGGCAAACTTCTTTATACTCAGTAGAGATCCCTCCTTATTACAATCTAACTTGTTTCGTGTTCCGGGTAAGTTTTTATCAAGAGACATTTTTACTAGGTCCACTGATTAGATTGAAATGACCGTTGGGAGAAATTTGTTCAAAAATAACTCAATCATTAAATATGGGGTAAGACAATTTGACTAACCTCGAAGGGATAAGAACGGAAGGTGAATTGAGGACCCATCCAGATGCGTCGGAAAGGGCCTTGATGGGTGGACTCCTCCACCTGACTGCACCAATAGGAGGCAGCGTCACTTGGAGCCCACCCCTCTGGGGCCGCAGTGATGCAGGCTGCAGAGATACAGCGGTAACTGCGTACACTCTCGGGCAGACTCGAAGGGGCTGTAGATTGGGCTTCAGAGGTGTGACGATGACGACCTGGCACCTCCATTGCAGCTGTTAGTCCTGAAGGAAGAAAATAAACAGAGTGCGTTAGGTTTGATACCGTAAGAGAGGCGAACCTGTTAGTAACTGTAAAAACAATATTTTTATTATCAGTTAAATTTAATGGTCATGGAAATTAGAAGTTTCCCATTCTGGTGAGAAATTAACAGAGAACGAGAATGAGTTATTATCCGCTAAATGGTTAATTCTATAAAAATCTACAGAAATTTAAAGTTTTCGTAACTGAAATGTTGTTCTATTTTTTCCTTTTACCATCAAACCTAAATAGAAAGGAAAAAGAAATCCAAATTCAAGTCAAACTGTAAATGCTAAATGGGGCAGATTTGAGAAGAGTGGTGCACGAATTGGAAGCACCTTGTGCAGACAAACTGTCCCAAAAACATCAAACGAGTAAGAATATTTTGAAAAGAAGAATTTAATAGAGTTGTTTCACGGGCATACCCACGTAGGTGCATGTGACCAAGTCCAAGGTCACGAGATCAATGCTCACCGATGATCTGGGTGAAAAAACCATCCTGACTAAATGTCGTAAGAGGAGCAGGTGGCCGCATGCGGTTTTCTCATAAGAGCGACATCAAGATGACTTTCCTTTCCCCAAATCACGCTTCGTTATGGACAATTAGTAGTGTAATCAAACTAGTAAATAATCGAACATTCTACTGCAATCTGTAAGGAGAAATCAACAGAAAAACAACTACATGTTCGACAGTCTACGTATTTTTAATATTAACAATACTGTGTTAAGGGATTTAAGTGTGTCTCCCAAATCTTCGTTTTACAAAGTAAATGTTATATCCACTCAAAATGGCAAATCAAAATATGACATCGAATTCTGTAAAAAACAACGGTACTGAGTTACTCCAAATTACACATTACTTTGCCATCACAAGCGTGGACGAGTACAATTATACACCCACTGAAATTATTTCAAATATTAGTTTAATGTATGTATTAAGTTAAGATGTCCCTCAATATTTTGGCTTGTAGTCAGAAATATAATCATCGCCTACTTCATCCTGACCCCTTTCCATTCCTTATTGGACTCGCTCGTTATTTCCCATATTCCGATCCCTTCTCATGAGTAAAACGTGCAAAAAAGCATTAAAATCCAAATATTCCTGTTTGAATCTGAAAATAACCAAGACGGTGAGTGGTGAATTTCAATCTTAACTAATATGTCAATCTTGCGTAATTGATCCAGATAGGAGTAAGCAGAAATGATGAGAATTCATTAAAATCAATAAGCAAAATAGAAAAATCAAATCACACTCAAAAATGAAAGGACAAGAAAGTATACATAAAGAAGGGAAGACAAACAGTGTTTTAATTAACTCTATGTTAGGAAGATATGGAAATGAAAATATTAAACGAAACAATAAAATGTTTTAAACCACCAAATTCTTAACTTATCTGTAGTATCCTCCCTGTCTATCCATTATAAAGAAAACCCGGAAGCAAAAAATTTTGAAAGAAAATGTGGAGTGAGAGATTTTCGAACAGCCAATAGCATTAAAATCGAATCCTCATTCCATGGAAGGGAGACGTTTTCTAACCCTTATCTTCGAGTAGAAAAGTAGCATCTTGAAGTCTCTTTGACACCAAGCCGTGTATATATTGATAAATAAATGCAGTTAAGCACTCCAGTCAATATATCTATCAGATAGTAACAGAAGTTCTGTCCAATTTTTGAGCTCTGTGTTTAGGGCACGATTGCTTCAATTTAGCTTGTTAATTTTGTGTGCTTCTCTATGGTAATTAATAAAATATTACTTCTTCTTTCGGACTGTATGATAAATATCGTCATCAATAACTATTTCTAGCCCTAATGTACACTCCACATAAAGAGCATATCAGGCATATTTTACTGTTTCAATTTCATCAAGGAACCTTGGCAAGCTCAGCAGCAAAAACACTCAGACACTTCTGGAAATGAGGTTGTGAATGAAAAGACCCGCAGAAGGTGATTTTCTGCAGGTGGTTTCAAAAAGGATGCCTTCAGCCTGAAAGACGAACCGAGAGCAGGATGCTCAAAAAAACTCAATTATGAGCAATCGCAAGTTGCCACTGATGAAAATCCAACCTGCACTGCTAGAGAACTGAGGAAAACCTTTAACGTAAGCCGCCATATGACCATATATAAGGAAATGAAAAGACTCAAAGACAAAGTCTCCAATTCTGGGAAATGGGTCCCCTCACACAATGTGTCAGAAATCAACAAGCACACTGCGTTCTCGTGAACTTCGGACACCTTTTTTAGACCGAATCATAACTGATGACGAGAAATAGTGGATCCTTTACAGCAATGTTAAGCACAAAAGACAGTCGTAGCTAAGTCGTGCTTCAAAGACAATTCCACAACCGAGAAGTGGACTGCACCCGGAAATAATTCCTTCGTGTGTATGGTGGGATTTGAAGGGAATTGTTTATTATGAACTAATGAATGACAATCAAACAATAACATCTGAAGTTTACTGTCAGCAGCTAACTCATTTAAAAGCAGTTGACTGAAGGCAGGAAAAATGGCCTTATTTGATCAATCGAAAAGGAGTGATTCTGCATCATGACAGTTTCAGACCCCACACTTCAAGAACAACCAGAAATCTCGTTGAAGAATTTGGCTGGGAAGTCATGCATCACCCACCATATTCTTCCTATCTTATCCTGCACCAACCGATTTTCATCTTCTCAGGGGCTTACAGAATCACTTAATGGGACAAAGACTTACTTCAAGAGAAGAAGTTGAAATGAAGCTACTTCCTTTTTTTGAATCCAAACTGGCTAAATTCTATGAAAAAGGAATGAGGAAGCTTGTGGCAAGATGGAAAGATGTAATTATTAAAAATAGTGACTATGTTGATCACTAAACAAATGTATTTTTGACAAAATTTTCACCTTAATTCATATCAAAACAATGGACAGAACTTCTGTTACAACCTGATCCGAACTAATGGCCCGAGGTGTGGAGGTGCTTGTTGATCATGGTGAGCTGTTTCGTAATCAAATACATTACATAGAGATTATGATGCAATATAGCTCAGTGGAAATAACTTCTTGTAGAGAGTAATGAAAGTAAATCAAAATTGCAAAATGCATTTGGACAAATGACTGACTCGAAAGATTAAACTGTTCATATTCGAATGTATAGAATCAGAAACACCAATTGCGCCTCAAAAAGAGCATGAAATTCCTTTAAGTTATCCGATTTCGGAGGGGAAATCCCTCCACCCTTACCATGTACACCTTTTCAACGAACCACATGATTAGAAATTTCACACCAGTGACCGCAAACCGCGTTCACGTGTACTTGTGAATATGTCGTCATGTACGCATTTATACATTTAGGAATGTGGGTTATTCCAAAATAACGTTCACGCATTTCTTATACATATTAATCCAATTAATTGAAATAAAATGATCAGATAGTACCAATACCATCGATAGGAGTTAAACAGATGGATACACCGCTTTCAACAATAAATTAACTGAGAGGGGAGAAGGAGCTAAATTTGATGATTAAATGCTATTGGTGCATTTTTGTTCTTAATATCTCCTTAGCTTGAAATATTTGAGGATATTAAAATAGGCAAAAATAGTTCTGAATATCGATTTAAATACGAAACTATATAAATTTATCGAATGGTGCTAAGTCTGTCCTCATAGCTACAGAGCTGTAAGTTGGAATTGGCGGGCGGTATACTTTCAGGAAGAGCATTTTCAACATTTATCTTTAGTTAAGGTATTGCATTATGGAACCCGTCTGATGAGAAGCTCTTATTCTTTCATCTCATTTATCAGTCCGACTTAACCGGTGCAACAGACCGTTTCGCTCAATGAGTGTGAACCAATGAGCACCAAGACCGTGATATCCGATTTGGTAGACGCTGCACGAACGGCGTACTAGGGAATTTGTTCGAAAGTATACAAATTATTGAAGTTTCAATACGAATGCAGATAAAAGCACTGAAAGATTACAATTAAGCCTCTTCTAAGGATCCAATCCGGAACGCACCGATTTTCTAATACAATCAGAACCAAATGAACAAATAAATGTAACCGAAGTTTGTACGTTAGCATTTAAGATTTCTCAATCAATCTTACCCGATCGACCGCTTGCAAGGTCTTCAGAGAAGTTTGCAGAAAGTGGGGAAGGTTGTGAAAGCAGCGCCGCAGGCAATTGAGAGGATGCAGAGAGGAGACTAACCAGCAAATGAGCGGATGGGAAAGGTGGCATTCGAGGTATCGTGTCGGATTGAAGACGCCACTGACCCAGAGGTGAACAACGCAGCTTTATTGGGCTCTCCTACAATCAATATTAAGAATAAATAATTCTGGGAATTCATATAGCTCGTGACTATTAATGATCAAAACCGTCTGCCAAATCTGATCTTAGAGGGGGGAAAAGCGAATATAAACGCTTTATAACGCTCCAAGAAGCTACAAATACTCAGAAACCAGGAAGAAGAGAGAAAATTTATAACTCAAACAATGTTTTTTTTCGTCAAGAAAATAAATTTACTCATCCGGAGCTGGACATGTAGTAAAAGATTTGCCACCGGTTAACCGAAAATTGTAGTGATAATTGCTTCAGTGGTGAGTTTACATGTCCGAGTGTGAATCGATACCCCAATGCTCCGAAAAGATTCCATTCAAGATTTTCAATTTACTCACTCTTCAACAGTAGAGATTCACTTAATTTTATAAAACAACAACAGTCTGTGGGTTTTCGTACTGACTTTATTTTGAATAGTAAATGACGTAATTTGACTGATAGAAACAGAAGAAAAGAACGGAAGAAAAATATCATAAATTAGATGTTCACGAAGAGAGCTTCATACCTAGGATAACTTGGCACTCTAGGGAACAAAGGAATGGATGTAAAGAAAGAAATGCATAAGTAAATCACCAGCGCTTTACAAAAAAACCAGCGCTACCCTGTTGGCAAACGCTCTGCGAAATCAGACGCAGACTGAACTTAGGTGGACTTTAGTAAGCGCCAATTAATTAAATATGATATCTAATGTCATCAACCAAAGGGAAATGGGGAAATAATTAAAACACTGCCCTTGTGAGATTACTATATGAATTAAAATAGCACATTATTTGTGCAAATATAAAAATTCAAACACTTCTTGTAATTCATTTCCAGCCATGCAGTGTAATTTTGCTTCATGCAAACACCTGATTCGGTTCGAACCAAGGTTAACACGTACTGTTTACTCCATCCTCTGTTTAGAGAGCGTACTTTCCCAGGACACACTTTAAACAAACATAAAAATAGAACATTCCAGAGGTTTGGAGTCGATTCGACCTCAGCAACTATTTGTGATTCAGTGGCTTTGAATCCAGTACCTATTACCTTTGCGGCTAGCAAAATATCGGAAAGTAAAATATGCCGGAAGGTCGCTGTTTTCTCTCCAATGCTGACACGAAATACTCCGCTGAGTGATGTTATCTATTTTTGAATTTGCGACAGAGTCAAAGACACATATTCAAAAAATGCAATAAAGCACTTACAAGCGATTTAAAAAGATCGCTTGAAGAAACTTGCACTGAATTTAATGCTAACATTGGGGTTGATGTTTTAGTATGCTACGCTTTAATCACCCCAGTCTTTTATAAAACCTCAAGCATCCCGAACTTGGGCTCCTGAAGTCGTTATTGGCCATTACAA
Organism: Hymenolepis diminuta; assembly: GCA_900708905.1. Lineage (NCBI taxonomy): Eukaryota > Metazoa > Platyhelminthes > Cestoda > Cyclophyllidea > Hymenolepididae > Hymenolepis > Hymenolepis diminuta. The sequence continues at coordinate 1,317,846 of CAADRB010000037.1, read as the reverse complement.
CTGTAGAGTAGTGATTCTCTCGGTAGTACAACGAACATTCGCACACAATTGGTAATCTCGCACTATATTGGTCAGGAGATTATGGTAACTCACAGGATCTTTGCCACAAGATTACTGTAGTAAGGCATTTTTAGGGGAAAAGTTAATTCTCTAGATAAATAATGAGACACGTTACAACATTGTCTAGCAAATATCTTTGGAAACAGTTCTCCTAAAATGTAATTAAATCCTCGACCCTGATGAGTGCTAGAGACTAGACTAGCTTTCACCACCTAAATGGGTTGAAGACATTTCCGTATTTATTAATCTACATTTCAAACTGTTTATTAACACTTCGCAAGTCCGCATACACATCATCCCCCAGTCATCTCCCTCACCACCAACCATCCAATTCATTTTCTCTCTTGTATAAACTGATCTGAACAGATCGACATACCAATTGCAATATCAAAGTAACGGAAGCTCATTAAATATATTGACATACAATTTCAATCAGCGGTCCTAGGTTGTCTTCTCCTGGTCCTGAGTCCAAACAATTCTACTTTTACCCCATTAATGTAGCTCACCCCCATCCCTTAAAAAACCTCACACTGTAGCATAATAGGAACTATTCATAGACAGCACATCTTGACAAAAAATCACATCTCCTATCATATAGAATTACATTTGTGTGAATAGACAGACAGAATAAACTTGCCAACAGGGGGAAGCAAACTATACTCATATCGCCCTGTCTCAAAGGCAGTTTGTCATGTGACTAGACAATGGGAAAGTGAGTATCGCATGCATTATTTCGCCACATGGTGGAAAAGGAAATCGTTTTAGACTGACTGACGCACCTGACTGACTTTGCCATCCGACTCGCTGGGTGTCACTACCAACTCGTACTCCACCAAATGCATGTCCCACGTCAACACAAAGAGACTCTTGGCGTATCGACTGGCTGTAAGAGAGGCAGAAAAAACACTTATGTAATATAAACATAAACTTAGGCATTAAAAGTACATTCTACTTATATAGTTATAAGTAAATTCAATAATATTTATTGTAGGGTGATGGAGAAGTGGTCAACGGATTTTTGGGAATTATTTTGACAAATTTAATGAGGGAGAAATCGGCGTGATTATATACGTGAAATGAAGACACAAATACGTATCTACGTTTTTGTATCAATGTAGGCGATATGACAGCCTACTCACAATCAGCTGATTGTCGTGGGGGAAGAGGAAGGCATTTAACACTACTTTCCTCGCTCCTGCGTAGAGTGAAATTTTCCGACTCTTAGTTTTCAATAATGACATTGAAAAATTTTCTGTGAGAAACAAGCTTATAAAAAGGAGGCATCACGCCACTATTTAGGTGCATTGATTCCAGGTTGATAGACAATGAAGTTAGTATCCATAGTGTACTTATTGTCCAATTGTAAATGTACTCACTTCAATTCCCTCAAAATGTATGAGACCGGTGCAATATACTCGGATCTAAGCTCTAAGAACATAACATTGAATGTTACTCAAAAAGAACTTCTAATTATCTAGAGTTCTTCAAACCCGAAATTGGACTTTCCTTGCTATTTTCACCTATATATCCATGGTTGCAAGAAGCCACAAGTGAATCAAAGTGGTATGACGAGCTAACCAATTAAACCAACTGGTCAACAAGCTCCGAATACCGCGAACATGACCTCAGCCAGAAACCTATAAATTTAATCATGACATTTGCGCCTTAGAAAAGTAGGATACTGCAAAGTGAATTATTAGCTCCTATGAGACTTCGACATCCTGTTTAGCAATTTACCAGATTCAGACGCTATCCTGTGACTAACAATTGTGAAAATTTTGCATTGCCGTAGACAACAACTAAAATAGTTTCTGATTCTAGTGAATATTTGGTCAACATGTCATGAAAACAATACTTAAAGGATCGTTTTCTTTTAAGCAATTTCGGAATTCTCATTTTGAAAATGTTTAGTATCAAATAAATACTTCCTATTACATTCTTTGGATCAAGTAAAATTAGCTGGAAAAATATCGAAGCATAATTTTTGAGGGCGATTGTTTTTCATCTGTCTTTGACTACACCTAAATTTCAAGAATTCATCACCCTTTACTAATGCAGGTACCCTTTTTTCTCCTAATAAATGAGAGGCTGCTGCCTTAACAAGCTTTCTATCTCATGGTTGTTAATGGGCAATTTCGCGGATTATAAATTGAAAAGATAAATTGATAACTTTTCGACAATAATAAATATAACTCCCATCCCCAAGCGTTTTACTACACTCATCTTATGCAGAGGACGTGGCAAGAGCCTCCCTGGTGAGAAAGTCAGATTTCCCCATCGCCTTTGTTAACCAGCCAGTGCAGTTGACCATTCAGTTTACTAGATGTGCACCACTAGACATCTGACCCTTGACCTCTGACATGGCGAACGAGTACCTTAATAGCTGCGCCACCGGTGCATTTTAATAAATGACAACTTTTATTAGATTTTTGTATTAAATTACAGTATGACTGAATATATCCTATTATAAAGGGTTATTTTAAAATGAAGGAAGGAGAGAGAGCTTACCTCTGCCATCCTGACACTTGATCTGACTTCCTGCGGAGGTGCTCGAAGTAGAAGGCCAGGCGCATTGGGGATGCGGGACGTGACAGATTGGAGACTGGAAGGACGCCGCCATCCGTAGAGCAGCCATGCAAGACGGCTTTGGGGCACGGCCAGGCATCTGACCTACTTGGTAGCTGTGATGAAGAAAAAACATTAGAAATAACAAATCTAAGCCAGTAGACAGTTGATTATCAACCAAGAGCGTTGTCAATGTTAATTTGGAGAGTGAGATCACCTGGAGACCTTACTTTTATAAACGATTATAGAAAAACTTCGTACCAATCATTTCTTATGAGAATAAATAACCGGTTGGACATAAATGACAGTTCTTGATGAACAACCACATGTCTACATTTTCTTTAATCACGTAGTCACCTCCCGGCTTACCAGTTAATTTAGAACCGCTGAAACCATGCAAATGACTTCATATGCGTTTCGTCTCTTTATTGTTTTGTAAGCATTATACTACCCACTGATGAGTAGATAATATTTTAACTATTCCAAATAGCTGAAATATCCATTGAAAGCTCTATAAACGAAATCAGTATACATTCTTATACATATTACAGTAGTAGTTTGTGATTTACAGGGCTTCCAGAGATCCGAGCGGTTAAATTCCTAAATAAGCGGAAAGCTCTTCACAAATCACATGAAGACTGGATTTATTCTCACATATAAGGTATGTGCACATTTTGCATAAGAATCAGTGGCATTCTCAAGGATAGAATTCTTAATGGGAGGAAATTAAGGTGAGAAGGCAAGAAGTAGAAGTAGTCACATGTGACAGCGGAACGCGAAAAAATGAGAGACCAGTAAATTCAAGAATAAAGTTTGCAAAATCTAACTATAAATCTCCGGTTACAAAACATGCTAGTGAGAAAATGGAGATAGAGGTGCTAAAACAACAACTTCTTTTACCAGATCTGATGTGAAACGAAGTATTTATACATTACAGGATGATAATAAAGTGGTCCAGACTTCAAAACTGGACAGAGAGGTGTCTAAAACACACAGGCCTTAGCAGATTGGGTTAGACATAATTAATTTATGTAATTTGACATTCTGCAGGATGTTTGTATGGTAGAAGTTCCTCATTAACAGCGTTTTCAGAGGAGCGTTTTAAATCTCGGCAAAAGAAGCAAGATAGGGTGGGAGGCAGCATTTTTGAAAATTGACAAAACAACTACTCTAGGGCATAGAAATTCGATAAATGAACTTTTTTCTGATCTAGTTAAATCGAAAGTGGGTTCTAAGACAAAACATCCAAGCATTAAGATTCTGTTGGGAAGTGAAATCACTTTATTTCTGTAGGAATATCGAAAGTGCAATTTCCCCACCCTTCCCAAATGTACTCAATGTATACCTTACCGATTATTGATGTGGAGTCTCGAGTGGATGATAAAGGTACACCCGGAACACAGCCACTGTTCCACCATTGGCTAAGCTAATCGCTTTGTATAGACCTGAACCTAATATATACTCTTCTAGTCTTTAAATGTAGAATCCGTCTTAGGGTGACAGGGTTTTGCAAGCTTGAAAAAGTAGTTTTAAGAAGAAAACATAGACATTTTGTTTGAATACACGGTGAAGGTGGTAAAATTCGAACAAGAGCCTTACCAGTGGCATTCTCAAGTTTTCAAAAAGTACTACTGGAAGTACAATGCAGATGACATAGGCTGACATTCAAGAATTATAAAAAATTAATTTAAGGAAAAATTCTAACAATTAAACCAACTTTTCCCTGAAGGCAAATTTACTGGAAGCGCAAAATACCCCACCATTTTGACTATATTAAGAAGCCCGGTGAATGCTTCATAGAAGTGAAGATACTGACCTCTACTCCCTTCCCTCAAACACGGTGAATATACCATAATTGTCTATAGTTTATCTGTATAGATCGGCCTTATGGATAAGCTGTGCGGATGCAGAGAAAACTCCCTGTTATTCAAACCATAATAATCATATTGAGATAGATAAATCAAATATAGTACAAGTCAATAGCCGAGGAACAGTCAAGAATCCCGGAACCGAGTAACCAGAAAACTGTATCTATTCGAAGTCAGGGGGGAGGGGAGAGGTACCAATTACCGAACCCGTCACTTATCATCTCTCTTAGTCATGACTCGTTCTCCTATCCACATTTCCCTCTTCCCTTCATCTCCAAATACCTGCAAGATTTCTTCATTTTCCATTTATGACTCCTAAATCACATCCCCAAATTGGGTAAGAAGCAAGAAAAAGCGAATAAGGTTGGATTGTAATAATCGCTTGAAGACTAACCTGGCAGCTGCAGTGACAGCGCTTGTTGTTGTTGACGCAGAAGCAGCAGCATTCAGCGCAGCGGCAGTATAGCCGGATGCAGTGGAGTGCGAAGGCAATCGAGGTCGAAGTCGCGCTTCTGGCTGTAACTCGCATGGCTCCGGAAACGGTGGTAGACGGGGATTTGTCGTGTTGTATGCCGCGTTGGGTGAACACGAACAGCGATCTGAAATTGTAGTGCAAAAATGAAGGTATTAGGTGATTGCATAGATCACCAAGATCAACTAGGAGAACCAACGACCACTGTAGGTAAGCGAACGAGCAATCAACTAGAATTAAAACAATTTATTAAATTATGCAAAGGAAAATTAATGAGATACAAAACGAAAACCAAAGATGGGGCATAGCGACATGATTTCGCCTAGGATAAGGGGTAGACGAATAGATAATTTGAAACCACCCGGCGCAGAAAACTTAACCTTAAAGATCAATTATTTACTTTGTCAACAATAAAAACAAGAAAAAAAGCAGACTCACAATTTTCTCCAAGTGTGATTATTTATTAGGTAACCTTTTGAAAAGTGTTTCTTCAGACACTTAAATTTGATCCCAAAAAATCCCTTAATATATTGCTGTGGTGGACACAGCTAAGAGAGTCAATAAAATCCCCAAATTCAAACAGCCTAAGTGAAATGCACAGCAAGGATGGAAAAGAAGGGTAGCAAATCCAAGGTCCATGGGTAGTATTTCAAGTAATCAGTTGTCATTATCTCCATATAATAATTTCATACTTCCATAATCGATTTTCTCCTGTCCAATAGGAATTAAAAGACCATATAATTCATGATCACATAAAATATACAATTAAGTCAGATAATTAAACATGATCAGAGAAGTAATTAACCAGCCCCAAGGCAGAGGCAAAGGTGAAATAGCTAATTGAGGTCACATGTTCAAGAATGTCTGTAAATTAGGTGAATCCTCCCAAAAACAGCCCATATACACATACACAAACATCTGAACATATGATTTTGTCCAAAATATTGCTTTAATTAGGCAAAACAACGCCATTTCTAAATTCGACTTCACAGAAGAGAGAAAAATTTAAACATCAAACATATTACTTATGAATGCTAATAAACGCATCAATGAACTGGGGCAATCTCCTTCACATTTTTAACGAGCCTACTTATAAACAAAATAAGTAGTATCATATTCACCTTTGTTCATTGTACGGACAAGGATAAAAAATATCTGTCTATAGTGGTTAAGACTAATTGTAATTAGATTGCAAAGAACAGTTGCGTTTGTGTGTGTGCGTGTGTGTATAAAACGACTTTGCAATCACAGGCTCGAAGAAACACGGCAGACTGATCAGCTGGTCGCATTCAGAAAAGCTGTCTATTTCGACATTTAGATAAAAGCAACATTCTGACCTTTCAGATTCTTTACTGATTATATAATTCTCAATTTATAAGTTAGTATGGCATTCATGTCGTTCGATCAACATTCAACAAGGTTCTTAACTTCCATAAGCTCGACCTCACCCTATTAGTTTTAATACTGATTCTCGTTTACTTTCTCTTATGTGTGCTTTACACCCTTTTATTACTAAATGATTCCTTCCAGATTACTGTAGGATACTTTTGAAAAGAGGTTAGTTCAGCCACTTCAGTAATAGAAACAAAAAATTTACACGTTTTAATTGTGAAAAGCAATAGACATTGAATAACGGGGGGTCCAACAAATAATTAAGGGGAGGGGATCGAAAAGATGTTGAGAGCAACGTCAAGAAATTAAAGAGCCTTACTTCATTTGAATTTTGATTTCGAGTTGTACAAAATTTACTACTTGGGCAGTACACGTTCTAAAATTCACATTTCACGATTCCTCCCCATGCTTGTCGACGATGTTCAGTCCTTATTGACTCGTTTTTTAAACCAATAAGGGTCGGTCTCGATCCTTCAATTCATTTTTCTTCTAAAGGTTGAGAAGGCAAATGAGGTACCTAAAAATTTTAATTTAGCAGAGCTTCATAAGCTAAATTTGGATAATAGATGTTTACTCTTAGCCTAATTATCTCGAAAAAGAGTGCTACATAATGCAAACCAAAACCACTGATCATACACCTCCCCAATTCCTGAAGTTAAAGCCATACATCACCTCTATTGGAAAAGCCTTGAACAACAGTCTAGTGACCCTTCCTCTACCTTTCCAGGCCTTGGTCTTGCTAATCCCGTCAAATAATTAATTACGACGTAAAATCCAGTCGACCAAGGATGAGTACTTACAAATCTTCACGCACAAAAAAAAGGTTAAGACAACGCCGTTCGAATGCTAAACAACTGTTCATCGAGAAGAAAGACGACATCTGAAAGCTGAATGCTATGAAGAAATTTATCGCATTACTGAACATCAGCCATAACTGAAAGGTGTACGCAGAAGGGAAATTATATGTACGGATCTTCGGTGGGATCGAGTCTTTGCATATGAAAGTGAAATGAGATGAATAACTCTTTTGCCCACTTGATAGATACTAAACAAATTATGTGGGAAAAGGTGACTAGGAATTTATACGAAATTGTCATCCGGAATTTCTGTGAAGATGATAAGATGAGGCAACTCCAATTAAATTTTAAATTGAGAAAATGAACGACTTGATGATTCTAGAATTCAGATGGCTCACAATCTCACTACTCTCATGTTCTTAAAAACTACCATTCCCATCCTGTGTTTTGATGTTTTCACATGATTAAAGGTCGTAAAACAGGGAAAAAGGGTTTTAACTTTGTGTTCCTATTCAGATAAGGACATGATAACAGTATACTCACCTTTGGTCGGCGAGTCCCGTGGACTTAATCCGCCATCTCCACTGACAAATCTTCTTCGGCATGTCGGAGTAGAATCGCCGAATCCCAGAGCACTAGCCGTCGCTGCTGCTCTGCATCCCGAAATCCTATTCAAATCCCCTCCAACTGATGCTGAGGTCGTCGAGGCGCTACCAGACAGTGTATTCGACGGGATCACAGAGGAATTTGATACCACTGCCGCAGCAGAAGAGACAGAAGTGTTTGATTCAACACATCGTGAGGGTTGAGGTCGAGTCAAGTGATGCTCCTCTAGACCCGAGGATCGATGATATCGAGAGATCCGGTTCACGACTCTCGAGCGGGTGTGGGTTCGTGCGGTGATAGGACCGCCGTAAGGGGTGATTGGAAAGACATGGGTGGTACCGTGGTTACTGCTCACCGCCAACCAACGGGAATCCGGAGCGAAACAGGCATCAATCACCTTTGAAATTTAATATCGGAATTAAAAATCGGGAATAACAATTCCAAACTCTATGCGATGTAAATTATTAGCATATGATTAAAAGATTCGTATACTAATACGGAGAGGAGAACTGATATGAGAATTATCAGTCCCTCAACCCGACAGCCTAAATTAAACCTAACTAGGATCCTAAGCTATAACAATGTAAACCCCCCTCCACCTCCCCCTCCCCCATGTGCTTGTTTTATTATTCATTAAACTATTTTCTCCTTATCCGCTTTGGATAATAACTAAAGCAGAGGATACCTGGACGGACATAGCGATGAAACTTCTTAAAAATGATCTTTTTTGGGGGGTTCGATAGCGCTCTGCAGACCGATAGTTAATAAACATGAAATTGAGCCAAAAGTTTCAGAAGAGTGGGTGGATTTCATAGTCTGCTTTCAATTGTTCCAGTTTGTACAAGTAACAAGCAATTTGATATGAATTAACTTGATTAGATCTTGCTAGATTATAAGCGTTAATCTACCAGTGCTTCACCTTTATGTAGTTAAATATCGACACGCCTCATACCAAATATGCTACACCATATCTCTACTTAACTGACAAGCATTTCGAACAAAAAAACTTTCCCGAGCCGATTATAGGAAGTGTTAACAACGCTTGACTTATGCAGAGATAAGGTATTCTGGAGCTGCTCTTGTGAGAACCACGAATTTCACAGCACAGACTTAATCAACCACGGCACTGTGAACGCTGAGCCCCGATGAGTATAGATTCCATTATCCCTGACTTGACAAACGAACAAATTCACCACTAATATTCACAGTACACATTTTAGACATCCAGGTGCTTTTTCTATAGAAAGATGCACCCTCTATCACCATTTCGGGGACCAGAACTAACCAGTTTGGCTAATCTTCCTAATTACTGGATGCCCATTTGTGGGCCTCAACCAATGACTTTATCAGTTTACGATATTGACAAAACTTTTATCAACGAACTCACAATTAGAAGAGACTTACCTCACATGGTGTAGAGCCCCGATTAAGGGTGTAGAGATGATGAACAGCCGTTTCGCGGGGATCCCGTGGATGGTTAGAGATGCGAAAAACATGGAAGGCATGACCCTGTGTACAGGCGGTGCATAGAAGTGACCCAGATGTATCGAAAGTCAAGTAACCCACGCTGGCCCATCGATGCGCCTAAAAGCATGAAAATAAAATCCTGAATCTTGGAACCTCTCTGAGAAGTGTGTCTTTGACTTGAAGTCTCGCTCATTCTATTTGCAGTACTCTCAAACTGATAAGCTTTTTGTACCCAGTCTTAAATTTAAAACTACATAAACAGAAACTCCTAAAAACCAGTTCCCTTCTGCATCAATCCAATATTTAGCTATCTCCAGACTTTACAATTAGTAGCTTACTACTACGAATATTTCAGTCAACAATTGGAAATGCATATTCTATGCCGCGGCAGACTATTTCACTGTTGTCTATTGTGATTTCACATCGATGTTGATTGGTTAGTAAACTTTGTACTTTACTTACTGAGTCGAGTGTAAATAGGCGATAAGTACATAAAATTAATCGTAAAATTAAAAATTTATCAACCAGGTGCTTCAAAATGCGCTCATAGTTAAGTTAGGGGGAGGAGAGAGAAGGCGAGAGACTAAAGGTGAGGGAAAAAAGGTGAATCGTTCCTGTGACTGAATTAAAAGCGCACCCTGGAGCAAACAAAGTAAGCTTTACGATTTGTTAACTTTACGTAACTGAGCATTACTGGGGAATAAAATAGATGGCGCAAATAAAGGATGATGAAAATAAAATTAATCAAACTTGAAGTAATTTCAGGCAAACCCCGAGACAGAGTTAATTCATTGAAGAAAATTATAGTTACTCATTTTCTTTAGAACGAGTGGTATACTATTTCCCAGATAATTTCAGGAAAGCGTTTTCCAGAATTCGTCCCGGGTAGAGGGGCAGCATCATTGTGTCTCCGTAGCGAAAAATTTGAACTCTTCAACCCGCCTTATCAGCTAGACTTAACCAGTGCCACTCCGATCACAGACTGATATCGAGCTCGTAACCTCCGATTTCGTATACCAGCACATTAACCACTGTACCACCGGTGCACACCCAAGATGACATAGTTTTTAAAACTAGTTAGCGACATTTGCGAAATGTCATAAGAAATAGAATTCACTTTAGTTTGTGTTGATTTTTCAAGAAGCCCTTAAAAGTGTACAAGCCAACCATCAACCGAATTCGTTCAAATAGTGACGGATAGCCATGTTGAGAAGATAATAGGTAGGATCGTCACGACTTCTAGAAGTTCTGTGATAACAACATGTCATTTCTAAACTGCTTGAAACGGCCAATCTGTCCGTCATTGTCATTGTTAGTGAGAATTAATCATTTAGCGGCAAATGAAATTTTTATTCTACAGTCGAAATAGCCCTAACTATTAACAAAGGCGAGGAGCCCGATTAACCACCCTGTTGATATTAAGTAAGTTGAGGAAAAATTTAAACTCTCCATTATAATCCTGTCAAAATAATGAGTAAATAGATCTAACTACCTAATATTCACCTATTGCATATTCTCTATAGAGATATAAAGTAAATTAAGAAAGTATCGGGTTTATTAGCAAGATAGCTATCTACACATGAAAGGCAAAGTTGAAGTTATTCGGAGATTCCAAACGCCAACTGAATGGAACATTGACATCGATCTAGACTGCAGCGTCTAAGAACTTGATTTCCATATAAACTGTCCAGCATAATTTTAGGAGATTTATTAGGTGCAAAACCTTCTGAAGGGAAATATATTTTCAATACTCATCTTAGACATAGGCCAAGTATCTCGGATTCTCTCTGATAAGGAACTCACATTCTGCCACTTCTCTCTTGACCAAATCCAGAGATACGAATGCGCATCAGTGAGTATCGATCATACAACCTCTACATAGGCAGATATTTGCTTTAACTGCAAGGTATATTAATATTCATCCAGGAAATCACTAACTTAGCTGTCAGGTTGCCTGTTCATCCGGTTGAGATCATTGACTGATAAGGAAATTTCCTATCAAAATATCTCGTCTCACACTCCAACAAAACTGTTACAGAGGAGACGCTAACTGATTAATCCATTATCTGGAGCAAAAGTGAGATGTTCTGATCATATACCTGTCAAATGAATGAATAAATAAGAAAGATTCAACTTTAAGAACTGAATAGTAAACATTCGCATACATAGGAATCTGAAGAAAATAACACAACTTGTCTACAAATTCTAGCTCAAGTTAAGAGGTTGGAGTCAATAATAATACCTTCGCTGCTGTCCGATATTCTATTTGGCGAGAGAGCCACTTTCAATCGATGCGCAAATACTTCATGCAGACGATTCAGTGGTTCGAATAAGGAACAATGACAAATGTTACTTATTGGAAAATTGGCTGGAAGGAATGAAAAATATAAGAGAATAAATTGAAGAAGAAACTTCGACAATCCAACCCGAAATGGTTGGATTATTTTTGACGGAGAGAAAAATAGAGAAGATATGTGATGTGTCAAGGGTGCAAGACGAAGGATCAGACAAACACATGACCGCATTTTTAAGTGGTATTAAACACAGTGTTACTCCATGCTAATCCACATACACGATGATTCAATGGTCCATATGTTCCTCAGGCGCAATGATCAACAAGGACTTCCACAGCCCACTTTCCAGTTACCTCAAGCCGTATTAAGGAAAAAGACAGTTGAAACACATTATATATCTCAACGTCGTCCTTAACTTTGAAATATTATATGGTTAACAAAGAGGGGAGGGGAGAGGAGAGAGAAGGAGGGGGTATCAATAACAGGAAAACATATGCCACCTATTCTGGTTGTTTACCGTACCATATTTTATGTGATCATTAAATCTCTAATTTCCAATTTGCTCCCTTTGCTTACTATTAAGGACTTGATCACATGTTGTCATTTATCCCAAGCTTGTCCATATATGGTAATATCGGTGATGACCCATTTACCGCATTGTCACAGTCACCCCAACACATGAGATTTAAGCCACTACGTTTTATTTATGCTACCATTTATCCAATTATGAGCAATGGTTACTTCCCCATGTCCACTATCGGTCAATTTAAGGATATATCCACGTTATTGGTCCCAGTGACTTCAGTCCATCCTCTATAATAATGAACTGCATGAAGTGCATGAATGACCATGTATGTGAAGTCCCATTAATATATCTCTGAGTGTTTCATCACCTTAATTTCATTTCCACTTATAGAACCATTGCCAAGTGCTCCTCCACCATTCAATACGTTCATTTATAATAATGTTTGATTCAATTCGTGTATACTGTGGTACTGCTAGTGAAGCTTAATTTCAACTGGATCCGTTCAATTCCCCAACCTTTCATCAGGTATTCTGGAACATTCTAGATTAATCAGTGCACATTTAAGTGCTTATACTCCATTCTGCTCTATTCGTGGCCTACTGATAAATACTGCATTCCGAAATGCGATCCGAAAATTCAACATCTTGATTTCACGAGATAAGTCACGATCGTAAGATATTTAAATTCACCGATTTCACTAAGCGACTTCCAGATAAATCACGTGATGTTACAAATAAAATTTAACCTACATCGGAAAGAACTTTTTTTCTAGATATGTTTATTTTATGACCCAAGGCCAAACAAGTAGCTGAATACCAAAGCCCTGAGATGTAAAATTGAGGTAAAGTGGTTGGTCCCCTTTAACAATTATCAAAGTGTTCACTAATCCCTCTAGTTTTAAGACCTGGAAGCCCCTTATCTCTTTGGCTCTATCAGTAATCACTTTAGTGAATAGAGGCTCCATAACCCCTCTAACCAAAATGAAGGTTGGAAACGTTTTCCTACACGGGCTTAAGAGTTACGTAATAATAAATAGAATATTTATTCCAAAAAATTGAGATGAACAGTACGAGTTAGATTCCACCGTCCAATTCAACTTAGCAACATTGTAAACGAAGGTTAAATTCTAGGGCGCTAAGCTTGTTTTCTCGTCCTAAAACGCTCGCGCGTTGCAAAAGAGGTTGTGATTAACCAATCAGACCCAGCTCTTGACACACGGGCATTTCGTCAAATTCAGGGGGGAAGGGGAGAAGGAGAGAAGGAGAGGGAATGAGGGAAGAGCCGAGACCACGCAACTTTGCCCTATTTTGACCGTGTCTAGAAGCTTAGTCAAATCCATTAGCCAGAATTGTCCCTATGGCTGTGTAATAGTTTGCCTGTGCGTCTGTCGAGTGCATGATGAAACGAAGCAGGGTACGTTCATCAACTAGATTCACAATCTCACACGGAATCACAAGATTAAGTCATGGGGGCAAAACAAGTGATTATATACATACGTGCAAGCAGACATTTGAAAAAACGCACCACTGCAGAACAATGGATAAGCATTTTCATGCAAAGTAGGGTCAAGTGCACCTCGATGTTTTTCTCAAACACCTTATCGCGGCACATAGATAACTTCTCACTTGAACCCTTACTCTATCTTTCAAGGAGTAAAGTTGAATATAGGTCGATACATAGTTCTCTTAATATAAAGCAGTCATCGGGATGGATGAGTCGAAGCAGTCATTTTGACCGACTATCGTCACTAATTGGATTGGAGCCTTCTGCGAGTATTTTCACCAATACAAGTCATTGTACACTACGCAGAATTTATTTTTATGCAAATGGGCCCTCATATGTCATTCGAATTATGCAGAAACATTGCCACTTCCAACTTCCTTTCGTTGCAGCTAGAGACGTTAACATGGAATCTGCAGCCCTGACTTTCGCAGGAGAGCACCCGACTGTTTTTGCACCGACCTAAGCATATACTTCCGTGACAATCTTCGCTCTGCAACAACTGATTTTCGAACTTTGTTGCGCACCACTAACTCAGCACACTCTTGTGAACCAAACGTCTGGTGAATTACTTTTAATTGGAGATTTCTCATCATTTACTATCCTCTACAATCACAGAATATTAATACCTGCTATCCCTCCATTTGGATTGAGTCTGAATAAATCCTAAGTGCTAGAATGGTTACCGGTTTAGCGGTATTGAGGGATAACGGTCATCTAACCAGATTAGAAAGCACCGCTAATCTGGTCCTATTTCCCCAGGCCAACATTAGCTAGTAGAATTTGATTAATATTACCGCCTTTTTTAACGACAAATATTATGCTACAGTAGAAAACCTTGATACACGGAATAGATAGACAAACAGATAGATATAGCGACAAAGACAACGCGGCGCGACAGGTAACCTCAACGACCTGGGGCGGATTTGTTCACGTGGTGTGTGCGAATTTGCGCGTAGTCTAAGCCTATCCACGAAAACAAAGTTAAGGTGTTCATCGAAAGACACTAAATGAGGGAGGAAAATAGACTAAGGCATTCAGAATAGATTAATACAGTTATTGGAGGTCATTCCTAATTATCAAATGGATTCCAGTTAGTAGGTAAATCGACATACATTTCTAATCAACTTCACCAATTAACCATGTCAATTATAAGACGACTGACTGAGGATCCCCAATACGGATTCCCCCCTTTTTTTAATAAAGTTTGGCCAGAGAGAATAGGGAAACACGAAAGGGCGAATGAACATAAACCTTTATTCGTGAAAACTGATACCCATTACGAAAACCGACAGCCTTACAATATAAATCCCTCAAAAATTAAAGGTAAAAAGTTTATATGGATAGTGGATGATAGAGTCACTACTAGAAATCAATAGAAATATTTGCATTTCAAGTTTACAGCAGGTTCAAGGTATGTCCACGCTTTGAAAAAGTCCTTTTCTCCCACTAGGTTCGACAAAAAAAGCTAACAAAACAAGAATAACTTTCAGCAAATAAAAATTGAATCTTTATCCATTTGTCCCACCCCATTCTATTTATACAATTTCCGAATCTCTTCGATAAAACCATCGCATTAGGATCAGTTGATTTTCAATCTTCAGGCTTCAAATTCACCGTACGCAGAAAATTTCCCACTATGCTGCCTGAGAAACGAAAAAGAGATTTAACGAGTGTTCTTTTCGTTACTGGTACCAGATCATTTCATATTAACTTATGGAAAACAGTACAGAAGGGCACCCAACTCTACAATTCTCGATTACTATAGAAAATGAGGATGGAATCGAAGATTTTTGATACCCTGAACAAAGTTCGTCTTACTAACATCGGAATATTCGAATGTTATTCAAACATACACAAGCCTGGAATGAAATCTTATCACTTACACTATTGGCTAACAAAGCAACCTCTCACTACCATATACTTATACCTATATAAACATATATACTCTCTTAAAAAGTAAGGCATCGCTGAATTACTAGAGTTCTGCCCCTCTTCCTTCCGGGTCTGAGCAACGGTAGCTATTGCATTATCTCCTAGGCACCAATCAGTATCCTGTCAGTGACTACTTCGCGTTACATTAAAAGCCCAGATTCCAGAGCGGGCGAACGGAAAAATAGAAGAGCTACAGACGTCAAAGGTTTCTTGAAGTTTAGCGTTATATCGCAATAGTCCTCTTTATAACTTATCATCTAATGTGCTTGTATGATACTTCATCTTACACAACAATAACGGCTCAAATAATAAACAGATAGAGTCTGGAAATTTTATAAATACTCAACAAAATACTCAACAAAATATAATACTTACCAAGAAATGAGCCACTAATGCTCCTCCGTCAGCGAAGTCATGAACATTGATCGAGGCATTCTTGTGGGATAGCAAAACTTCCTCTGAAGGCATTATGACATTTTTCTGCCTAACAGATTGCCGTTCATGTTGCTGTTGCCTCAAATGCTGCTGACAATGCTGACAAGGGTGTTGCTTCAAAGTAGAACAGACATGTGGATGCTGCAAAACTGGATAGACTGGCGTTGCACCACTTCCCAAAAGACACTGTTGTTGGTGAAGTTTTAATTCCAACTGCTGAAGCTCTGTGTCTGCGTCAGCTTGTGAAGCAGGTGACGTTAGAAATTTCTGATTTTCAAAAATGCTGAAATTTTCAGAGAGATGAACTAAATCCACAACGGAGACGTAACTACCCGATGAACCTTCAGTCGTATCGTCTGTTGAATCACTACCCTGACGGTCACCTGGTAAAGAGCTGCGTCCGTAATTAGTTGATCCGCCCATAGATACGGTGTTAGCGAGGGCTGATAAACCATCCCAGAAACGCTAATAACAGTCAAAAACAAAAGTTTTATTTTCTTAAATAAGTTAATAATCATTAGGACTTAAACAGGGACAGCAAAATCACGCAACTATAGAGATAGCTAATCCTAAATTAAGTCCCTTGTGCATTGGAGGTTACGAAGATGAGGGAACTAGATTAACTTCACATCTGGTTATGGATAATCATCCAATCAGGTGGATACAATTAGAGTGTATTACTCAATAAATTAAACAGATCAAATCTATTGATTTTACTGAGCTATCAAATTGACAGCTTATTGATTTAATTCATATGAAAAGTTTGATTAACAGTGCAATGGATTTTAAATTAACATTTCTTACGCTACGTGATCGAGTTCTTACGCTTTTATCGATTTTTTTTATGCAAAGGAAAATCGATCACAAGTTGTGCAACATAACGAGTTGACGAGTTTTGGCTACAATATAAATGAGGCATCAATTACAAACACGCTTATTATGNGACAGATTGACAGCATTAGGAAACAATATGCTTATTCAATTTCACGTTTAATCTGTGGAGTTATTGGAGGGCACGTATCGGTGAAATAAGAATATAAAAGTGCACTCAGAAATGATCTGTTTATCTGACCTTAGAAGTTTCTTAACGTTACGTTCTAGAAGAAACCTCCTTTATAAATATGCTATTTAGCCGAAAAACAGCATTAATAAATTATTGAATACACGTATGGACATATAAGAAATCAATTAAATTTTGAAAATTCGCCCAATTATGAAAGAGTAAACCCGATCAAGAATGCAGAAGGAAGAGGAAGAGTGACAAACTTACCTTGTTTACGTTGAGAACTGTTGTCGCTACAGGTTTAGAAGAATCATCACTAGCGTCACCGCAACGCGAAATATGATGATAAACGGGCTAAGAAAATAATTACAAATGAGAAAACCCAGCTCATAATTGAAACTTTTCTCTAATTTGACATTCTTAACCCACCCGAGTGTCTGGAAAGGCCAACCAACGAGAACCCAAAGCAGCTGGAAGACAATTGGCATACATGGATTTTGGGGGCGTTTTCACATCTGAAAAATAAGGAGAATTACATTTTGAAGGAAAACTTACTTCCAATTGTAAACAGCTCTAGTAGCGTATGAGCCGATAACACAGATATGCAATCCACTCGATGGATTAATATAAATCGACAGTTAGCATCCATAGAAGAGATGTAAGAAGGCGATGTGTAGCTGATCACAATGTTACCAGATAAAAGGGAGGTGAAAAACACTTTCCATTGATTTATACTAGAAAAGATAAATTCATTAGAGTTGGACTTACTTCTGCTCACTGCAAATAGCAATTATTGGACGCGACTCCTGAAGGTAGTCCACGTAGTCAGCTAGAAAATGAAGAATGGATTAGGAATACGAATAAATTGCTTACTATGAGGTGGGGTTAGAAGCTTTGCAGCGAGAACATACAGACCAACCCGAGAAAGAAGTAAAGTAGCTTGGCCATTGTTCTAAAGAAAGAAGCGTCGATTTAACAGGTAAATAAAACCAACCATAACGGTCCAGATATAGAAACCGCGATTAGTGCTAATCATGAGGAGAAAGGTGACTTTTTCAATAGTTGGGCAAGAGAAGTTCTCAAATTTGGCCCAAATAACGAGTTCGTGTGATAGATCCGGAATCGGTGAAGTAGTAGGAAGACAGTCGGTGAGAATATCACGGAAACTCACCATCAAGTTCTTTTCACTATATTTCTCCACCGAGATAGAATAAGTCGGTTGCATTTTTAGAGTCTGAAAGCATTTAAAATTGAAAGTATTGTAATATTATATCACAGCAAATATCCCTATGAGAAGAACAGTACCTAAAAAATGCTCATAATATATGAAATAAGGTAGTGGGCTATCGAAGAAACTCAAGGTTATACAAAATTCGAAAATAATGTTAGCATATTAATCCGACAGAAAACTGAATTACAGTTAATCGGAATACGAGCTATCGCTCAATTAATAAAATAATAGAAATAAAATAAGAAGTGACAATCAGTTTATGAAAGCGATCTCGATCTTAGGGGCATATAGACTCCATGAATATTAAAAATAAAATAAAAGTTCAAAGATAATATGTCAAAATTAGCCATATTTCATATAAATTAATTAAATCAAACAATAATGAGTGATTAAGGTTGCCTTTTTACGGAGGTTCAGCAATAAATATATAACATAAAGATCAGCTGACCGCGAAAAATTCAATTTTTGCGCTTCACTATTAGTAAACTTAAAATCACGCTGTCACACATTGGTGCACATTTAATTTAATAGGAATAGCAAAGTATATGCAGAATAACGTTTACAATCTGTGATAGGTTATACCTATGTCCTTAGAAATTGTGTTGATGAGACAATTTTAAATTGCGTTCCACGTTATTGGGACAACTTTCTTCAAATAGTATTATGCTTTCATTCAATTTGAAAGTCTGCATTCTCAAACTGTAGTTATCCTTATCTATATTTATTTAACTGGAATTTTTTCGTTATATAGTATAATTTAATCAATAGCAGTATAATTGTTGGTGCCTTCCTTACTTCTACATTGTATACCGGCATTCGTAATGTTCTCTGTTGACCACGATTAACTAACTTAACTTCTGAAAGTTTATAATGTAGAAAATGTGAAATTCACACTTCCATTAGGTAACGCCTATATCCTTATTAATATGTCGCCTTTGACACTTTGAGAGGTTGTTGAGATATATCTGCCATTGTCCCGGCTGGGTTTTGACAAATTTTATTCATTTGGTTTGAATAAATAAATTGTGTGAGAATTATTTCACTTCCATTTCTATCTCATCTAGAGTATGAGTCAACTGTCATCCAACAATGCAGTTTACATTAACAATAGAAACTTACCAATAACATCGCCGAAACAGTCTCAGTTCATAAAAATACAAACATTAAAGACTGCTGAAACGTCGAAAAAATAACAGATTAAAAACAGTAAAAGTGAATTTTCTTCGGCTTCCGATCATGATGCTTAATTCATTCTTTTTGTTAAAAATTACATAATTTAGTGTACTTTCTGCTATAGCTAGCAGATGTCTATCAACACCTGGCAGTAAGATCACACTACCACATTCACAGGCGGTCCCGCTGTGTGCTTGAGTATTTGCACATAGATACATAAACAGATGTCGATTATCTCTCCGAGACATAACAGACGTCTGCGGAAGAAATTTTTTGTAAATAAACCTAGTTCACTTATTAGTAAATTGGAGTGGCTTGTCCGTCACCTTCGAACTGATCTGGCGACATGAGTGGCTTGACATATTCCGAATGCTCCATCGGTGTGGCCTCGACAGACCTAACGTTATTACACTTTCTTTAGCAGAAAATAATTTAGCCATCGAAAAATCGCAGATTAGACTGCCGTGAAATAAGAAAAGGGTATTTTCCTCTTAGGTAATCACTTTCTATATTCATCGCTTTTTGATTCACTCTATTTCAAATAATCTCCTCGTTTTCCTATGCATATGGCTCTCTTAAGCTTGTGTGCCGATGCCGTGATTAAGTTCACTCAATAATGTACACTAGCTATAGAAAATCACAATTTCCCAAGATCATTTTTGTCAACTTGACAAGTCCTTTATAGCAATTTATTTAGATATTATTATTACGTACTTTTACTAGTGATATTCTGCTAGACCAAGAGATTATTGCCTTATATTTTGCAAGTCAGTGGCACTGCGCGCACTTCATGATGGTACGCCATATTATTCACTCATTCATTTTTATCTTGCCTTTCATATATCATTTTGATGATAGTAATGTCAATGAATATTTGTTGTAAGAGTCTAAAGGAATGTCAGAGAGAGAGGTTGTCAAACTTAAGTGGCAACCTTCTTGATTCATTCAAAGATAAAACATAAAGCAAGATGGGGACAAATAATCAAGACTATATTATCCATACTAAGGTTGGTTTGATATAGTATGGGTGGGTATAGTAGACAGATGCAAGAAGAGTTATGAAGAAATGGAAGATTGGGGAGAAAGATGTCTGATCTTCAAAATCATAGCTTTGAGTTCATGACTCCTGTTATAATCAGCTCTTCTCTGTAGCATACCGTAACCGATTCTTCGATTCCTTTAGACATTGCACTAGTTGGAAACACCACCCGAAAACACCGCAATACATAACGACATATTTTGATGTGGTCGTTTATGTCACGTTTTCGGTTCGAATGAACGGTTTATATTGTGCGCCATTTAAAACCGTAATACAAATAAATTCGTTCAGGAATCAGGAATTAAAAGTAGAAAATGAAGAATCCTACATATGGGAGTTATTTTCTTATATGTAATTACATTCATCATAAATTAAATTATTGAAAGGAAATTTCACGTGGAGACGTCTCAGGAAAGGCATTGACGTATATAATGACCAAAGAGCAAAATTCTTTGGCGTTTATGTAATTGTCAAGTGATAGTCTAAGCGAAAGTCGTGAAAAGGGCTTGTATAGGACTTTTTGAGTGTAACAAATAGAGCTGCACTAAATGGGACCGCAATGATTTAATAATCGCTTCTTTTTGGTTTAAATTGCCTACTTCATTCTATCCCTCCGCCTCTATGGATCATCCGAATTTCCAATCTTACTGTTCTGCAGATAAGTTTAAACGAGTATGATAAATTACGAATATACAAAATCCCAAATAACGCCTTATCTCTATTTCATCCTGTTAATTTCTTATCAAATGGTGAATCCTCGTGTCTCCTCCTCATTTATGACCTAACGACCTATCATTGTTATTATTATCATACCATACCGATAAAGTTCTGTAACGTTACGTAAAGCGCACATATTGTCTAATATCTCCACTTTCTTATTTGACATAATTTTCGATGGTTGCTCATCAGGCCAACGAAGAACCTAAAACGGTCAATAGCACTTTACGAATCGCAGCTTATCACAACTGGATTGCACTGATGCTTATTTCCTACCCTTCCAATTCCTGCCTACTTTTTCCCTACTCCCTCGTTCCTTTAATTGTTCAATAAGCCCCCGCTCCTCCCTCAACTCTCCGCTTCCTACTTTTTGTCAGCCTTTAGAAGGACCATTCCTAAAGAAATCTCTTAAGTCAGCCGATCCATCAGCACAATTCCTTCACGGAGTACCCTATCAACTTCTTCAATCCCTATTGCATTTCCATATTCGTGGTAGTCAGTCATCATAGGCTCTAATATTACCTCATTTGTGTTATGAAACTCGTTAAACCACTCTCCCGTGACCTTAAAATTACATTATGTTTGTGATCCTCTTTTCACTTGTTATTTCCTTACGCCTTTAGAGACAGTTCAATTCTGTACTTAATAATACTTTCCTTGTCTTAATTAGGTAAGAATGCAAGCAATTAGATAAAAGAAACAATATTTATCATTACAGTGAGCAAAAGGGACATTTTATCACAAAATTAGAAAGTTAAATTTTGAGGCCCTTGACGTGGCCCAAATCCGCAC